>SDWI01002342.1:3633-24143 GCA_009193005.1 Lamellibrachia luymesi
TGTTGTAGGACGACAGTGGGTACATCACCACGTGATTGTTGTAGGACGACAGTGGGTACGTCACCACGTGATTGTTGTAGGACGACAGTGGGTACATCACCGCGTGATTGTTGTAGGACGACAGTGGATACATTACCACGTGACTGTTGTAGGACGACAGAAGGTACATCACCACGTGACTGTTGTAGTAAATTAGGAAGCTCGAGTAATCGAAGAATATTCACCTGCACGTTGACATGAAAGCCTTTGTAAGTATGTCATATAATATATCATCAGTTCGTAGTATGGGACTTGTAATGGAAGAACATTCACCTACACGTCGACATGACAGCCATTGTAGGTATGTCATATAATATATCATCAGTACGTAGTATCAGACTTGTAATGGAAGAACATTCACCTACACGTCGACATGACAGCCATTGTACGTATGTCATATAATACATCATCAATACGTAGTATGAGGCTTGTCAACCGGAGTAACATTCACCTGCACGTCGACATGACAGCCATTGTAAGTATATCATATAATACATCATCAGTACGTAGTATCAGATTGTAATGGAAGAACATTCACCTGCACGTCGACTTGAAAGCCATTGTACGTATGTCATATAATATATTATCAGTACGTAGTATGGGACTTGTCAACCGGAGTAACATTCACCTGCACGTCGACATGACAGCCATTGTAAGTATGTCATATAATACATCATCAGTACGTAGTATCAGACTTGTAATGGAAGAACATTCACCTACACGTCGACGTGACAGCCATCACACCATAACATGCAGGGTAGCCTGGGCCAGCGCGGCCCCTCTAAGTTGTGTACACCATAACATGCAGGGTAGCCTGGGCCAGCGCGGCCCCTCTAAGTTGTACACACCATAACATGTAGGGTAGCATGGGCCAGTGCGAACCCTCTAAATTGTGCACACCATAACATGTAGGGTAGACTGGGCCAGCGCGACCCCTCTAAGTTGTACACACCATAACATGTAGGGTAGCCTGGGCCAACGCGGCCCCTCTAAGTTGTGCACACCATAACATGTAGGGTAGACTGGGCCAACGCGACCCCTCTAAGTTGTGCACACCATAACATGTAGGGTAGCCTGGGCCAGCGTGGCCCCTCTAATTTGTGCACACCATAACATGCAGGGTAGCCTGGGCCAACGCGACCCCTCTAAGTTGTTCACCCCATAACATGTAGGGTAGCCTGGGCCAACGCGACCCCTCTAAGTTGTGTACACCATAACATGTAGGGTAGCCTGGGCCAGCGCGACCCCTTATAGGAAAACGTTCAAGTTTTACATCATGAAACTATGTCAACATATCTTCAATATGTTAATAGTATAGACAAATATGTGTTACCCATTGGAAAACAATAGACAATAAACAGACAACCCAGATGAGTTACATATGAAAAACAATACGAGTACCCCAAAAACTGTCTTGCCCCGTGCCTTGAGCGTCCCCCCGCCTGGGGCAAGACGTTCCGTAGACCCTCTTTCCCCAACGTCATGGTTTCAGGCAAACATATGCGATTGTTATTAATATTGCGCCCACAAATGAAGAGGATTATTGCATGTACCTGTATGGGATAATTCAGCTGCATATTTACTTAATTTATTATACAATAAAACATGGTAGCTATTTTAGCATCGCAATACTCATAAATATATCCTGCTTTTTTTGCTAACCGTGGTTACACTAATACAAAAAACGTATAGTTCACGAACCAATACAACATCTTTATTAGGGCCTATGAAAGCTCTACCAATTATTGGTTCTGTCTTGAACAGAAAATGGTTTGCGCCGTCGTCGTGGTTGTCAGTTCTGTTGTCAGTTCTGTTGTACACGTTGCCTGGTGTGGCTTAATAGCCCCACTCTGCCATGGCAGTCTCTGCCGCACTTAATAGCCCCACTCTGGCATGGCAGTCTCTGCCGCACTTAATAGCCCCACTCTGCCATGGCAGTCTCTGTCGCACTTAATATCCCCACTCTGGCATGGCAGTCTCTGCCGCACTTAATAGCCCCACTCTGCCATGGCAGTCTCTGTCAGGCAGTCTCTGCCGCACTTGATAGCCCCACTATGGCATGGCAGTCTCTGTCGCACTTGATAGCCCCACTATGGCATGGCAGTCTCTGCCGCACTTGATAGCCCACTCTGGCATGAGAATCTCTGCCGCACTTAATAGCCCCACTATGGCATCGCAGTCTCTGTCGCACTTGATAGCCCCACTCTGGCATGGCAGTCTGTGCCGCACTTGATAGCCCCACTATGGCATGGCAGTCTCTGCCGCACTTAATAGCCCCACTATGGCTTGGCAGTCTCTGTCGCACTTAATAGCCCCACTCTGGCATGGCAGTCTCTGTCGCACTTGATAGCCCCACTATGGCATGGCAGTCTCTGCCGCACTTGCTGCAAGTGAAGGTCGTCGGCTGAGATGGTGCATGATTTGCAGACCTCTGCTTTCGCTGGCCACTCTTCTCAGCCAATTGCGTAGATCTTTTCCAAATGTGTTTATGTGTGAAATGCGATAGCGGACAGCGTGTCGTTATGAGGCGTAAGTGAGCTTTTATGGTTAATTGTGGGCATATTTGCATAAAACCAAGTTGACAATAAAAGAGACTAGCATGCCATATTGCGTGCAGAGCAGGGGGAAATATTTCACAGAGTAGAAATGTTGCGTACTGGTGATTCTGTTGTTTACTGTGGTACAAATAAAAACAAATAACTAAACTATTTGGCCGATTGAAAAGGTATTGCGTACTGCATAAAGGCACAGCGTACGTCGCAGCGGCCATAACACGCAGCTTGTTTAAAATGGTTGATTTTTCAAGTATACTTATCAAGACAGTGTCTAAAGCAAAACGTAACTATTGCCTTAAGTGTCATTGCCTTAAGTGTCATTGCCTTAAGTGTCATTGCCTTAAGTGTCATTGCCTTAAGTGTCATTGCGTTAAGTGTCATTGCGTTAAGTGTCATTGCCTTAAGTGTCATTGCCTTAAGTGTCATTGCCTTAAGTATCATTGCCTTAAGTGCCCATCCACTTAAAACAGTGTTGTTTGGTGACGTAGGGCGATAGTCAAGAAGGTTATGTTTACATTATCTTTATAGTTCTAACGGCGCAATATTTGTCTTTCTGCGAAGTATACGTGTTGCACGTGAGCACCGTGTCTCATGTGACCAGACATGGGGCGATTGATCTACTATGTAAATTAAAGTTAGTTATGTTAATATTATGTTATTTTCGATATAGTTAAGTTAGCCTGTATTTTGAAAGTTAACTAGTTACGTTAAGTTAATTTATGAAGCTAACTAGATAGGTTAATGAATAGGTTGACTTATACTACATGTACAACTGGTGTTTATAGGAAGTGCAGCCGGGTCAACTATTCTACCATCTTGTCGCCTATAAAATAGTTGACCGGCTGCACTTCCTACGAACTCCCAAATGTTACTCACTGAATCAATGTCCTTTTACCTGTATCTATGCATGTGGATGACATTAATCTAATTACGCTTTAAAAAATAAATTAATTGAAAATAATTGTTTAAGTTAATTGGTTAATCTCACTACATGTTAAGTTAGGTTAACCTTCAAAAGTGAACCAGCTAAGTTAAGTTAATATTAGCTAAACTTTTGCCAGTTAACGATTAAGTTAATTAATCCCGCAAGCATGTTGTTGTCAGTAATGGTCCTGAGTTAAAATTTCGTTATTATCAGTAAACATGCGCTTTATGCATTTAATTTTAGGTGGTTGTGTTGTTACTGCTCGTCGTCATGGCGACGAGTGGCCGAGGAGACACCGTCACCTGGGTCAATTGTGAGAGACGGTGTGACAAGCTCTACGCTGTTGCTTGCCCACGTGACTGCGAGAAGCAATATGGGTACTCTACAGAAAACACGACTGACTGTATCATTGATTGTATCATATCTAAAGAGAGATGTATACATCTGTGTCAGTCGTGTTAGCTATCATTCGTGTGAGCTGATGGTAGATATATTAGACGGAGGTAAGCAGTTGCAAGGGTTACGGGATTTCAATGATGATGTGAGTTCTGACATTTTGCATGTCAAGGTTTAAGTTGAGAATAATAATTGTTGAATATTGATATGATTATGGTGACGTATTAAACACGTTTATTACGTTTACAAATATGCTGTTTGTTTTCTGGTGCATAGTACAAATACAATATGCTGTACAGCTATGCAGGATCCGTGGTGCAAGTCAAGCCACTGTTATGTATCGCGACGATGGCTTCGTGTACATTTATATTCTCCATCGTCTTCAACGTTTACAACCTAAGCAACATTTAGACTGCCGTCCGTGTCTATGTTTTTTAGAGTGTCACAATTATAAACAAGATCTATCCATTTTTGTATAATAGAGATACAACGACAAAGTTACATTCATCGAACACGAACTGATCACTACGTGATCCAACGTTTCCATGGGAAGATGAGTTGTTCTTCCAACGAGAAGATTGGTTGTTGTATGGAAAGACCACTGATTCCCCAATGAAGACAGTATATGTTGAATGCTAAGACCAGTTATTGCTCAAACGAAGGTAGTAACTATTGCATGTTAAGATCAATGATTGCTTCAACGTAAAAAGTAGATGTTGCACGTTAGTATCACTTATTGCTCCAACGAAGAGAGTAACTGTTTTACGTTAAGACCACTTATTGTGTAGTCTATTTCACAATTGTACACAATACGCGAAATATTATACATATCAAATGAATACGAACAAAAGTGAAATAGGGAAGAAACTATATGTCTTTCGATTAACATAAAGTGTTTCTTCCCCCACAAAAGCATGATTGATGACATCATACCTTAATTTATACAGATGCATAGAATCAAATATATAATCAAGTTATGGTGATATGCTGAGTGGCGCCACTGTCGGGGTGTGTGACATTTGATGTGCAGATTGAGTTGTTCTTCCATCGAGAAGATTGGTTGTTGTATGCAAAGACCACTTATTGCCCCAATAAAGACAGCCATTGTTGAATACTAAGATCAATGATTATATCAACGAAGAGAGTGACAGTTGCATGTTAAAATCACTGATTGCTTCAACGAAAAAGTAGATGTTGCACGTTAGTATCACGTATTGCTCCAACGAAAAGAGTAACTGTTTTATGTTAAGACCACTAATTGTGTATTCTATTTCACAATTGTACATAATACGCGAAATATTATATATTTCAACTGGAAGCGAACAAAATCGAAATAGGGACGAAACTAGAAGTCTTTCGATTTATATAAAGTGTTTCTTCCCCCGCAAAAGCATGATTGACGACATCATAACTTAATTTACACAGATGCATAGAATCAAGTGTATCATCAAGTTAAGGTGATATGCCGAGTGGCGCCACTGTCGGGGAGAGTGACACTTGATGTGCAAATTCTGCACATAGGGAAGTGTGAGTGGTGATACGCTGAGTGGCGCCACTGTTTGGGAAGTGCGCACGCACACACGCACATACATACACCCTATATATGGGGCTATATAATTATCATTTGATTCGATGTGAAATAAATAAATTGTGCATGTTTACACGTCTCATAATAATATCATATATGTTACACACTTGTGTGTCCATTTGTTATGTTAATTCAGCAATATTTGAATTTCGAGCAAACTTTCACCTGAAAATCTGCGCATATTGAACTTATATTTCATCATTGATGTAAAGTAAAATCAATATACATCATGTATCTCGTAACGCCAGCGTACACGTGAACATACGAGGCAGTTAGTAGAATGTGCCCAATACTACACGTTACAATAAAACGTGTTACGCTATATTGTGACGTTGTATCATGAGTTGTATTATGACGCGCTCGCTATTAGCACGATTGGCGCTACAATATTTCAGTTAGCGATCTGTGTTAAATTTTAAAGCTGATTTTGGTGTGAGCTGAATTCAAGATCCAAACAGCAGAGTACCTCTTGCACTATAGACAGTCTCGGTAAAGAAGCAGAAACTGAGCAGGAGTCGCTACGCATTTGTCATGAATGGCAAAGGTGAAGACGGAGAACCACCGGACAGGCAGAAAGGCAATAAGTCGGTCGACCAGTTAGGGGGCGTCATGCTATTGCACTCGAGTAACGTCAACTGGAAATGGCTGGAAGACACAGCAACAAAATCTAGCAATGTCATTAACATGGTAACATTAATTAATGAAACACTAATAAGACATTCAAATAAATCACTGCAGACGGCTTGGACAAAAGGGCAATGTAATTGTGACACATGACAACTGTTGTCGTTCAGAACAAAGACAATTGTGAAAACGATAAACTTTTCACGAATACATGATGGACCTGAACATCTCAGACATAATTTTTAAGACATATGGATGCCTTACGATTGTGATTATGATTAAGATTATGTTACTTTGACATGAAATGTAGCACTTTGGGTAGATGCATAAATCGAAAATGCCTAAGGAATAAAATCATGCAATTTTCAAACTTCGTTATCCGTTTATCTGCATTCTACAATTTGGGCGAGAGCAATCCGGAACATGAGTAAAATATAAGCATATTGTTTATTTTACAGTGAAACATCCTTCATCACATCACACAGGCAATGTTAATATTGAAATATTACAGAGTAACCCATGTTAAGAATAATATTTGCATTAATGAAAATATGTTTTAATAGTTAAAAAATAATGTATCAAATGAATCATTAAAAAGAAAAGAAAACATTTTACAATTAAAACATGTATATTATGCTATTCTCTGCAACAATATTTAGTCGTCTCTTGTTTCTAGGCAACGCCACTTTAAAAAAAAATACGTACTTATTTCTACCTACTCAGATTTGCAGCACAAACGAAACTATACTCCAACGCAACAGGCCTGTGCCGATTACGACAACATCAGCACGGCTTCAGTAATATTATTATAAATCAAACAGATAAATAAAGTGAGTCCTTTCTGGACAGTAACCGGGCGCGTTGTCATCAATTGTTTACTTTGAGTCCGCAACATTATAGAGGAGAATGTGATCGAGTGTGCATGCATAGTTGTTCACACTATCATCATCTAGCATCGATGTAGTGATTTTATATTAACATGAATGTTTATGCTTCGAAACAGATAACGTTTCACAACCTGTTATATGGCCACGCTCGCTGGACGTTATCATTAGTCTGGCCCAAAAATCACAACCTAACGATCACCTTGGAAAGTGTCCGCCGTCGCTGTGAACCAATGTATAGATATAAGATATGTTCACTCCAAAGACACGTTATATCGGCTTTGTGGGGCTTGGTGGCTCAGTGGTTAGAACATTGGGGCTTGGTGGCTCAGTGGTTAGAACATTGGGGCTCGGTGGCTCAGTGGTTAGAACATTGGGGCTCGGTGGCTCAGTGAACATTGGTGCTCGGTGGCTCAGTGGTTAGAACATTAGGGCGCGGGGGCTCAGTGGTTAGAACATTGGGGCTCGGTGGCTCAGTGAACATTGGGGCTCGGTGGCTCAGTGGTTAGAACATTGGGGCTCGGTAGCTCAGTGGTTAGAACATTGGGGCTCGGTGGCTCAGTGGTTAGAACGTTGGAGCGCGGTGGCTCAGTGGTTAGAACATTGGGACGCAGTGGCTCAGTGGTTAGAACATTGGGGCGCGGTGGCTCAGTGGTTAGAACGTTGGGGCCCGGTGGCTCAGTGGTTAGAACATTGGGGCGCGGTGGCTCAGTGGGTAGAACATTGGGGCTCGGTGGCTCAGTGGTTAGAACATTGGGGCTCGGTGGCTCAGTGGTTAGAACATTGGGGTCCGGTGGCTCAGTGGTTAGAACATTGGGGCGCGGTGGCTCAGTGGTTAGAATATTGGGGCTCGGTGGCTCAGTGGTTAGAACATTGGGGCGCGGTGGCTCAGTGGTTAGAACATTGGGGCGCGGTGGCTCAGCGGTTAGAACATTGGGATGCGGTGGCTCAGTGGTTAGAACATTGGGGCGCGGTGGCTCAGTGGTTAGAACATTGGGGCGCGGTGGCTCAGTGGTTAGAACATTGGGGCGCGGTGGCTCAGTGGTTAGAACATTGGGGTGCGGTGGCTCAGTGGTTTGAACATTGGGGCGCGGTGGCTCAGTGGTTAGAACATTGGGGTGCGGTGGCTCAGTGGTTTGAACATTGGGGCGCGGTGGCCTAGTGGTTAGAACATGGGACTCTCAATTGAGAGAACCCAGGTTAGAATCCTCTTGCTGCTGTTTAAAAAGTTTGGCAATTTCATTCACTTTACGTTGCCACAGTTCGCTCAGCTGTATGAATGAGTACCTGGCTACAGACAGTGGTTGATATGTGAATGAGTAGTCTTCGTGCAACAACTGCAGTGTGGCTGAATGCTTCCCAGAGACGTTGAGATGGCAATGGAATGAACAGGTGTGCCAGGAGGTAAACAGGGAAAAGCACTTTGAGTAGTCCCAAGGACTCTGGATACCGTGATATATAAGAACGCACCTTTACCTTTTTACTATTTGTAAATTTTGTTTTATATATAAAATAACTAAACATTTTAGCAAGCCAGATTTTGCCTGGTAAACATTGAGCCTGCATGAAAAGCCAAATACAGCATCCTTGAAGAAAAGCCAATAGAGGATTTCACCTTGACCAAGTTAGTGACACTTTTGTTGGCATTGCAAGTCTCGGCTGTGTGGGTTAGAGTTACAGTTAGGTAGTTACCTACCTTAATCACATCACACAGGCAATGTTAATATTGAAATATTACAGAGTAGCCCATGTTAAAAATAATATTTGCATTAATGAAAATATGTTTTAATAGTTAAAAAATAATGTATCAAATGAATCATTAAAAAGAAAAGAAAACATTTTACAATTAAAACATGTATATTATGCTATTCTCTGCAACAATATTTAGTCGTCTCTTGTTTCTAGGCAACGCCACTTTAAAAAAAATTACGTACTTATTTCTACCTACTCAGATTTGCAGCACAAACGAAACTATACTCCAACGCAACAGGCCTGTGCCGATTACGACAGCATCATTACGGCTTCAGTAATATTATTATAAATCAAACAGATAAATAAAGTGAGTCCTTTCTGGACAGTAACCGGGCACGTTATCATCAATTGTTTACTTTGAGTCCGCAACATTATAGAGGAGAATGTGATCGAGTGTGCATGCTTAGTTGTTCACACTATCATCACCTAGCATCGATGTAGTGATTTTATATTAACATGAATGTTTATGCTTCGAAACAGATAACGTTTCACAACCTGTTATATGACCACGCTCGCTGGACGTTATCATTAATCTGGCCCTAAAATCACAACCTAACGATCACCTTGGAAAGTGTCCGCCGTCGCTGTGAACCAATGTATAGATATAAGATATGTTCACTCCAAAGACACGTTATATCGGTTTTGTGGGGCTCGGTGGCTCAGTGGTTAGAACATTGGGGCGCGGTGGCTCAGTGGTTAGAACATTGGGGCTCGGTGGCTCAGTGGTTAGAACATTGGGGCTCGGTGGCTCAGTGGATAGAACATTGGGGCTCGGTGGCTCAGTGGTTAGAACATTGGGGCGCGGTGGCTCAGTGGTTAGAACATTGGGGCTCGGTGGCTCAGTGAACATTGGGGCGTGGTGGTTCAGTGGTTAGAACATTGGGGCTCGGTGGCTCAGTGGTTAGAACATTGGGGCTCGATGGCTCAGTGGTTAGAACATTGGGGCTCGGTGGCTCAGTGGTTAGAACATTGGGGCGCGGTGGCTCAGTGGTTAGAACATTGGGGCTCGGTGGCTCAGCGGTTAGAACATTGGACTCTCAATTGAGAGAACCCGCGTTCGAATCATGTTGCTGTTTCAAAACGTGGGCGATTTCGTCCACTTCGCGTTGTTTCAGTTCACTCGCTGAATGTTTCCCAGAGATATCGAGTTGGTGTTGGAATGAACTGGTCTGCCAGAGGTTGTAAGTGTAGAGCGCTCTCAACAGTCCTGGCCAGCGATGTAAGGATGTATGTACATAGAAAGGGCTCTTCGTATTCCATTTGTTGGCCATTGTCTTCTGAGAACTCCCGAACTTCCCAGAAATACCACATTTAAAATCGGAAACAGCCTATGTTTGGGATAGATGACTCGGAAACATGAATTATTAGTATAATCAATATTTTAATAATATAATGTTCTATATTATATATTATTATAATAATAAATAAAGTTATTTTATTATATTTCGGGTATATGGGTAGTATTTAGAGGCAACGTAACGTGGTGGTATTATTTAATATAAAACATATCGGAGACACTTGATATGTTTTCTTGATCTCCTGAAAAAATAATCCATTGTTGTTGGGCCTTATTTGAATTCACCGATTCATTTACCCCCGCGTGGGACCTTTCAATTTCCTTGCCACAATGCCTTATCATTGACAATATACACTCATGCAAGCGAAACATCGCATTAACGAAATATCAGCATCACCTTTCTTTCAAACACATAAAAGCTCAACCCCAAAAAAATATGTACACAATATGCCCGGGAAAATAGATGTATCTATATAATGCTGTTGTAAATAGTATTCTTGCATATTTCACAATAACCATGTTTAAAATTATCATAATAATGTAGCCGTCCGCTCGACTGTATATCTGACAACCTTGCGAGTTTATGGCATGGGCTCGTTGACATGCGTTGTACTATGATCTTTTAAAAATGTCATATTCATTTTAATATCGGAATAGAGCCTATAATATTTATATATTGGAACAAAATCTCAAAGAATCGCAATTTGCTGTAAAATTGCTTGTCGATAAAACCGATCACACGTGCAGTTGATATGTCCTATTAATTAATATTCATACCACTGTTCAATCACATACAAACTCGTCCAATTATAGCAGATACACAATATCTCCCAGGAAAATATATCAATATATAATTCGATGACTTCACCAGTGTGGTATGGTTGACTAAGCAGACAACTCTATGATACTGTCGGAAGACCGTCTTTTACCCCGTCATCTTCACCTTCACCACGTATTTCCTTGCCCCCTTTCTTGACAGGCAACACTTCACCTTGTCTGCTGATCTCCTGCAGTCGATAGCCGTCATGTCCCTCCTGCAACACAATCCCGTACCACTGTGTCAACGATCAATCTACACACTGACAGTCGTCATGTCCCTCCTGCAACACAATCCCGTAGCACTGTGTCAACGATCAGTCTACACACTGACAGTCGTCATGTCCCTCCTGCAACACAATCCCGTAGCACTGTGTCAACGATCAATCTACACACTGACCAACGAATAAGCATCAAAGACGAAACAACAAAAATACATTTGCGACTTTGAGAAGCGTGTGTTGTGTCGCTATTTCAGTATATCGGTGGGTCTCAGATTTGGTTATGTTGAGGATTTTAAACGTGCAGAATGTTGATAAAGCATAACATGAACAAGGAAGTACTCCGTGGGGGTATAAACATAACATGAACAAGGAAGTACTCCGTGGGGGTATAAACAGAAGATGCTTACAATTGTACACATTGCACAACAGAAAAAGAAATTAATACGGCATGTGCTGAGAGGAGAGATTTTGTTACGAGTGATAATTGAGGGAAGGTGTTGAGGGAAAATACACAAATAATGATTAAATAGTAGGATGGGACGAGGCGTATGTGTCCTGTAGAGTACCAAGGATGGGGAGTGGCTCTTATCGTTTAAGTGAGAGAACAGTGGCAGACCTCACAACAAGCAGAACACTTACAGAAGATAGTAAGAATAATACCAACAAATAGTTATGTACCGCACCGTTATAATACGAAAATAACCATGTAAGCTATAATGCTTATTCTTAAAACGTGATATTATCTGATTGAGTGATCACGGGACGGACGTATTTTTCAGGGATGTTGCCCAAATTAAAATGCTACGTTTCCTGAAATAACAATATAGATATAGTAGTAGCTATGGTGTAAGATGTTGTTGCTCTCCTCCGTCTCCCTGTAGTCCGGGGTAAGGTTGGAACCGATACCGGTCGTCGATTTATGTTTCCCGTTCTTCTTCATAACTAGTTCCGTTTTACTACCGTCTCCACTAATCGTCTCCACTCCCCCCAATCACTCGCGCTTGTTCTCCACTCCCCTCCCACTCCCACTAAATCTCTCTTCACGCAGTCCTCCCATCTCAGTCTCGGTCTTCCTCTTCTCCTACCCTCCACTCCAAGCGCATCCGCTCTCTTCGTCAATCGTACCCCTTCCATTCTTTCAATATGTTAACATAAACGTACCATATGTAGTTGTTCGCTGAGAGTTTGATTCATGCGCTTGTAAGTATTCATCTTCTTTCGTGCATAGTAGATAATCAGCCTGAAAGTATTCGAATAGAGAGTAAGCATTTTGTTTGGTTTACTGCGGTTCGACAATACTGTTTCATACTGCTTAATATAGTACTTTCAACAACTCCGCAATTCATTGGATCACGTAAACAGTCACTTAATATAGTACTTTCAACAACTCTACAATTCATTGGATCGCGTAAACAGTCATTTAATATAGTACTTTCAACAACTCCGCAATTCGTTGGATCACGTAAACAGTCACTCGGAAGTATTGTGTGTTCACGTGTATTTCCAACTGAAGGTAGAAGTGTTCTTGATACTTACACCAGGACAACGAAGCAGGGGATGCCGAAGGCGGCAGAAGTGAGGAAGCCGACGATTCCTTGTATCCATCCAGGCCATTCGGCTATCGTTACGTTCATGATGTCATACATGTAGTCGTAGCTACGGAATGGTCCGCAGCCCGTCGACGGAGGCATCCTGCAAACGGTTGTGGGGGTATAAAATCATGTTGTTATGTTATGAACGATGTGGATGCCGACCAATAAGTACATAACTGATTAAACTGCGATGGTGGCCCTTCGTTGACACCCTATGTATGAATGAGTAGGCGCCTACAAGTCAAGCAATGTCCACACATTTCAATACTGACGGGCTGAAGCGATGTTGGGGCCGGCCTAAAATCGACCTCCCGGCGCATTTGACGCGGATCAATACGGCTGACCCAGAGCGGCTGCGTCAGATCGCGAGGACAAGAATCGCATGGAGAATAATTTAACTTTGGGGCAGTCTAGACAAACCCCCTTTCGTCTAGCATGTTTGGCTGGTCTGGGGCTAAAATAATGAATAGTCCGGGGCCTTTCCGCTAAAAACGATCCTTTAACCTGTTGTAGATAAACCAATAAACATATAATTGTAGAACTGTTAGATGTATTACTAAGGAACTCCATCGAACAGATCATGGAGTTTATTTACTTCAACCCCAATATTACATATATTACGCTAGTGTAGAATTACGTCGATTTACATCGCGTGCATGATTAAACAATTACCGCTTATGATGACATGCTAAAGAAACAAGAATACCCCGGAAAGATCGGGTTTTCGTTAGAATTGATCTGCTAATGGTGCGTGGCTTGACGCACACTGGCGACGCGCAGCGGTGCTCCGGGAACCAGTGAGTAACTACGGAAGTGACGTAACTGTCGTGTAGCGCCACTTCCTCGTCTTCTATCAGTGCAAAGGGAACTGATCACAGGAAATTGTTTGGATTAACCTGGAATACCACTACACTGTCCAGCCCTAGCTGACTGCATACAAAGTAAACATTTAAAACACTTGGAACGACCATTGCTACTATCGACGTGGTAAGTTGACCTGTTATTCAAGTTTTGTTGACCACAGTATGGAACGGCGGGAGATAGGTCTTTAGCGGGTATGGCGCTGAATCGGCAGCCGGAGCCCAGCAGTGTTGGCTCCTGTTTTGGTTGCCTTTTTACAGAATACCACGGTAGGTGGCGCTGACATTTACACACACACACACACACACACACACACACACACACACACACACACACACACACACACACACACACACACACTCTCTCTCTCTCTCTCTCTCTCTGTACATGGATGTTAACCCCTGTTTCTACATGCTGATAGGCAGCTAACCATAACTGCCACCCAGTGCACCTACCAAACACTGTTGGGTGTACTAGCCAATTGTCAAGAAAGCATGTGACTTATGACGTTATTCTCCAAACTGCCCAGACCAGTTTAGTTTCAGAATTTTGCTTTTCTAGTGTTAGTCAATCCTTGTGTTCTCCATTTTTCTGGTATTTAGTGAGTAATCCGAAAGACAGGTAATGCGGGGTGAACGAAAATGCCCAAGCTTCGAAGCGGCAGCAGGTGACTCGAACCCGGCGCCCTCCATCGAACGTCAGCCGCTTGTACCGCTGAGTGAATAGTATACTGTGTAATGTACTTAGGCAGCAGGTGACTCGAACCCCGGCGCCCTCCATCGAACGTCAGCCGCTTGTACCGCTGAGTGACTAGTATACTGTGTGATGTACTTAGGCAGCAGATGACGCGAACCCCGGCGCCCTCCATCGAACGTCAGCCGCTTGTACTGCTGAGTTAATGGTATACTGTGTAATGTACTTAGGCAGCAGGTGACTCGAACCCCAGCGCCCTCCATCGAACGTCAGCCGCTTGTATAGCTGAGTGAATAGTATACTGTGTATTGTACTTAGGCACCAGATGACTCGAACCCCGGCGCCCTCCATCGAACGTCAGCCGCTTGCACATCTGAGTGAATAGTATACTGTGTAATGCACTTAGGCAGCAGAGCTTGCGACGTACGCAACAGGGTTGTCACACTGGTACTAGGATGAGTTCCAAACCAGCGGCCAACTCTGAAGATCAAGGTAGAGTTTGGGCGAGGGGTGACACCCCTGGGCCGCTTTGTACAACCGGCGGTGCTGCTGAGAGCCACGGCTGAGTATGTCACAAGTCACAAGAGCAATGCCGCTGCATTGTCAATGTGGGTGGCCAAGTGCACACCGCGAGAAACGGCGGCGCCGGGCGTGATGGTTGTTCATCGCGAGAGGAGTGGACGAGGAAGGCTCGGACGGAGACTACGTTGGCATGTGGAACGTGTGGACGTGCCTCAGCATCGACGACCACTCGACGACTACAGGTTCTGCGGCGGTGGAAAAACAGCAGTGGCACACGGGGGTTTTGGACTGGCCGTACACGAAAGTGTACTGGTGACAATGGATCGCGCCGGGCACTACGGCCTCGCTGATCGGCGAAGTGGGCTCACGATTGGTGGTAGCACCCTACTGCCCTACGGAATGTGGTATGGACACAGACCGCTTCTGGCGCGAGTTCCGAGCGACGGTCCAGGGGCCTAGAAATGGCGGTCGGCTCGCACGTAGCAGGGTAGTGTCCGTCACATGTGGCGACGTCGACGGGAGTTGGCGGTAGACGATCCATCAGAGATGACACGGTGGGACAGACATAAGTCGTAGCTGAAGTAGTCGGCAGGCGGGATTTGGCCACGGCCGAGCCTTACAGCAAAGGGCAGAGCATACATGAGGAAGCAGCTGAATCTAAAACCGCAACGAGGTGATGAACAGTCCGGGGCAACTTCGAAGGAGGTCAGGAGCAGCAGAAGCGCCTCTATGACAGAGTGCTGGTCCCAAGACGATCCAACGTCGAGTGAAGGACTATCGTGCATTGCGCGGGATATTGAAGGATTCGGAGCATGCACTGGTTGTGACCACACTCGGAGTGGGACAGAAGTAAAGCAACACGCCACAGGGCCATCAACACATCGTCTGTGGGCCCCGCTGTGACACCATCTGCGGTCTCGGGTGCACTGTAGCGGCGATGGGTGAGGCGGAGACCGATCGGGTTGATATGACGACAGACGACTTGTAGAGAACGTTCGCTTTGTGCGTTGCGGAGATAGGTGAAGAGGCCAAAGTGAGCATAGTCCGCCGACAGCGGACAGTACTTCGCGCATCGTATAGAAGCATGCCGAGCTGAAGTACAGTGGCACCAGACCGCAGCAGTGACTGACTCCAGCAGACAGGTTAAGATTGCAGCTCACGTTCACTAGATGGCGTGGCTCAAGAAAGTGACGAAGGAGGCCTCGGGGTCAGTTATTCGCGCCGTGTTTGTGAAGCGAGTCTTTGGCAACAAGGGAACGTATCCTGCATACTATATGGTATCCACGCTTGTATATAGTATTCTAAGTGAAGCCTAACTGTTGCTTTATACAGAGGTATAATTAACTTTTTTCCTTGTATGTTAAATGTTTCCTAATCAACCCAAGAATGTGATTACCATTTGAAGCTGCAATGTCACACTGCTCTGAAACTTTCATATCAGCACTTGTTATTACTCCTACATCCTTTTTGTTTACAGTAGTACCTAATATCTCCAGTATCTTACAGCTTACATCCGTGTTCCCGTGTCACGTATGTACGCATTTACATTTCCCAAAAATCCATAACATCTGCCATTTTTCAGACCATTTAACGAGTTTGTGTAGATAGTTTTTAAATGTTATTTATCACCATCGTGGTGAACCCTTCTGAACACTTTTGTGTCATCCTCTAATTTCAATATGTTACGTGTTGTATTATCGTCCAAGTCATTGATATATATTAAGAATAATAAAGGTCCTAATAGTGATCCTCATGGTACGCCACTCAAAACTGGATTCTAGTTTGAAACCTCCCCGTCTACTACAACATGCTGTCTTCGGTCGGTCAGCCATTGTTCTATCCAGTCGATTATGCCATCCCCGATATCATGGGCTTTTAATTTAAGTAGCAATCTTTGATGTGGCACTTNTCTGACGCCCGATAAGGCTTGCTGCTCGGCGTGAAGTTGTATAATACGCTCACCTGCGGACAGAGAACAACAATTGCCAGATGGACACTGTGCCATAATGCAAAACATCCGTTACTTTGTATTCTTTCTTTTATATAAACACTTTACGTTAAATCTATGCTTTACTTTGTTTGGGTGAAATGAATTATTGAACATATAATTGTGCGGCTGGTGTTTGCCCAATGTTTGCAGGGCGATTATTAAAAGAAAAATTATGTATAATAAAAGTAGTAAGGTTGGTTAAGTTATCTCACTTTTGGCAGAATTCCTTGTCGCAAACCCGCCAACGTACTCACTCTCTTACTCACTCAATCACTCACTCAATCAGTCACAAAGAAAGTGCAGCATTTCTCACATTCAAAGACATTTCAGTTGACATTTTGATTATTTAATTCTGAAATTTGCACATGCAATATGTCAACGTCAGCACATACCATCCTAGCGTAGAACATAAGAAACAGCTTCACAACTGTCATCGCTGGAATCAGTGGCGCAAAGAATGTCCCAAACCTGAAAGAGTAAGCTTCGTTAGAATGGATCATATAATAACATTGTCTAATTTAATCATGAATCGTGTTAAACATTTGCAATTGTGATCTTCCTTTGTTAGCCTACTGCCATTATTTAGCATTTCCTCTTTGCTTAGCATGTTTTCTTAATATACATATACTAACTAAACTGTTTATTATGTGTTTATCCTAATATCAAGATATGTACGTCCATCCAATGACAACATATATTTTTATGTGTTAAGAAGCGTTAAAAATAATCGGCATCACTGTAAGTGTTTATATGGTCCTTTTTAAAAACACACTGTGAGCCGTCGTCTACCTACCACACTAACACCTCTGTGTATATGAGATCGAGGATGTTCTTCGGAATGTCGAATTCTTGCAGTCCAATTTTCTTGGCTATCTTCCAATTCACATTTGCTACGAAAAGTCTAAAAAAAATTCAAAAATTTATTAAAACAGTATAACATGTCGCTTGTAGGTTTAATTTTAGAATAAATTGTTATAATTTAAATAATGGTGCAGATGAGTTTAATGATACAAACAGAAACTGTGCGTAATATCATTTCAAAACTTATAATAACCCGAACAGAGATTATATGTCGAATATATTGGCGAAACAACAGTAACGCCACAGAATATGTGGGTAACATAATTTAAAAACAATATAATAAGCGGGAGCGAATGCTTGGAGAAAGGTAGAGGGAGTACAATTTCGAAAAAGCTGAATGAGAAAGTCGTGAGAACGTATATTAAACAAGCATGCCTGTATGGTCTGGAGACATTGGCGTTGGCAGAACAGCAAAAACAGAAGCTGCAAGTTTGTGAGAACAACTGGGTTCGTCGAATAACAAGAACAAAGAGGTCGGACAGAAGAAGGATGGACGACTTGAGGAAAGAGGTTGGGATGCAATGTAACCTAACAGGAAGATTGGTGAGAAGCAGGATGAGATGGGCAGGCCACTTGGTAAGAATGGATGCAAGCAAACTAGCAAAGAGAGCAGAGGTGGAAAAACATAAAGGACGCATGAAAAGGGGAAGGCCATAGCTGAGATGGGAGGATTGCGTGAGGAGGGATATGAGAAGAGGGGGAGGATGAAAGATGGAGAGAGAGAGGGCGGCCGATAGAAAACTATAGAAAGAAAGAACACAAGGGTGGCTCGACAATACTTTACCTGAGCCTCACCCCTGTCCAGCAGGGAAAAAGGAGGAAGAGCACGTAATAACACGAACAATGATTCCATGTCAAACGTATCGACAAAACAACAGTAACGTCACAAACACGTGTATTTCCTGCATACTGGTTGTGTATTTCATCATCACCATCATCATCATAACCTACTTTCGTGGAAATTCCAAGAAGAAAACAACAGCTATGGCGGCGATGAAATCCAACTGCACAAGTTTGTAGAATTCCTGTCCGAGTCTAGTCTCCCAGCACTGAAAACAGAAGACATCGCTTCATAAAATTATGAGACGATTACTTCAACCAAAGATTAAATGATTGCGTTATTCACTTTATAAATTGGAGTTAACTATAATATTTTGCAAAGGTAATATATAGCTCACACGAATACATAGATAAACGGGAAAGGATAACCATGCGCCCCCCCCCCACCCGCAAAACTAACTTTATGAAAAGGGTTGAAGAGCATGTAATTTATCGTAAATATTGCAAAGGGTGTAGTATGTACACAAAAAAGTTGTCATTCTACCATTCATAGGACGTTAAATGGTTGGAACAGACTACCAGCTAAATGCCTAAAGGAAGCTTGTGCTGATAATGATGATGCTAATGTTGATGTAACTACATATAGAGTAAAGAAACTCGCCTGTATTAGCGATATATATTAATTTACTGGGAAATACGAATGTCAGAAGGTTACATATACACCTGGATACCATGTGTCTTGAATGGATTGACACCAAACCTAAACATTGACTAAAGTAAATCGCTGTTCCCTTACAGTTATGCTTATACGTGGTAACCATGGAAACGTTCTTTTGAAGGCGTAAAGAGAACGTACCCTCAGCTTGGTACAGCTCTCAATGCCAACATTGCAGTCGTCTTTCGGCGTACAGTGGATCTCGCTGAATATTGAGTACAACAACATCGCTAACGAGGCCAGTTTCAGAGTCGCTGTCCTGGAAGATGCCGACAACGTTATATTTGCAATGTCTATACAGTAAGGTAGTTTGCGACTATATCTATCTGTTCTCTCACATCTTCGGCTGTTTCACGTGTATGTAGCTGAAATTATGTCGGTACATTTAACATTTAACAACATTCAATTGTGAGGAAACCTATGTGGTCATTTCACTTAGATTACGTAACACAGAACAATAGGAATGTGTAGCTACGTACAATTATTAGCAACATCATGCGTGTTTTCTACGATTGTTCCGAGTTACGTGATCTATGCATGTTTTCTACGATTGTTCGGAGTTACGTGATCTATGCGTGTTTTCTACGATTGTTCTGAGTTACGTTATCTACGTCAAACATACACATACGTTCCATCCAAACATACGCATAGGTTCCATCGTACGGTACGAATGTTTCGTGAAACCGGCAGTTGTACATGATATGGGGGCACGAAGTTGTCATTGCCATGGCATTTTCCCTGCCAGAACTTTACTGGGTAGTGCAATGAGTCATAAGCTGTTGCAGTGCCTGCCTTTTCTCCCATACAACGCCGGACAACCCGGCTAGTTGCACATAAACTTATTTCATCAATACGATTATGGTTGTATATCTTGTATTAATGCAATTCGTTGATTGGCCTTGAAATCAACATATATAATTCGTTGTAAAGAACTGTAGAGTATCAATATATCAGCTGTTAAAACAAAAACTTAGTTTCTAAAATGTAATTTTGTGATTGTCGTGAAAGCGACCCACATATCAGCATTGCCTCTTAACGATTATTATCTTTTGCAGTATAGTGGGGATACTAAGCAGTGCTGGCCAAAATTAATGGGGACAATCGCGGATGGTCCCACCTTGCGAGAGTCAAGTTAACTTCCTGTGCATAAGAGAAGTCTTCCCATGTGACTACTTTCGTGAATACGGCCGGTAAAGCGCTGTTAAGTGCTGTGATGGTCAACGACGTCATGTACTGCACAAGAAGCTGTGTGAAAGGTGCCATCGTTGCATAGTCACTTTTCTGTGAGATCTGGAAGTCATCCACAGCATCATTCAGCGTCAGGGATAGTAATTATAATGTCATACATTATTGCTTTATGTAAGTTTGCGTATGTATGTATGTATGTATGTATATA
>SDWI01002343.1:13387-24981 GCA_009193005.1 Lamellibrachia luymesi
ACATATCTCAGGAGGGCGGGTTATAAGTAGATGAACATTGTTGGACTCTCGATAAGCCAATGGCTTCCTTGTCCACTTGCCATCTGGGCCTTTGGCTTGGATGGCAAATCTTGTTAAATCTTGTTAAATCTTAATTATGTTCACTCTGACTTTAACGCCACAGGAATTACTTCCATTGATTACGGTGATGGTTTGAGTGGACGTCCTCATGGTGGACTCTGCTTTTTATGGAGGCGTTCACTCGACCCCTTTATTGAACCGTTGATTTATGCTGATGAGAAGAGACTCCTGGGTATAAAAATTACCAGCTCTAATGCTACTATTCTACTTCTTAATGTCTACCTACCATATCAGACTGATGACAATGCTGATGAATATCAAGAAATTTTAGGCAAAATTCAGGCCATAAGCGATTCATTTGAATCAACCAATATATTCATCAATGGTTATTTTAATGCGGGTATTAAGAAGCCCAGTCTTTTTACTCCATATCTCAATGCTTTTGTAAATGACTCCATGATTCCAAGTGACACATTGCTTCTCCCCTCTGATGCTTTTACTTATGTTAGTGATGCACACGGCTCAAGGAGCTGGCTCGACCACGTGCTCACCACCCACTCTAGTCACTCATCAATCTCTGGTATGGAAGTTAAATATGACCGTGTCTCTTCTGACCATTTACCCCTATGTTTTACTATATCAGCCAAGTCATTACCTTCTTCAGAAGCCCCCACACAGGAGCAAATTCAAGCACCTTGTCCTGTGTGGAATGCTGCCTCCCCCCAGGATCTCCATCACTATCATACACAAACTGGTTTGCTTTTATCTACTACTGATCTACCTCATGAGGTTTTAAGCTGTACAAACCTTAATGTAATGATAAGCCCATCGCACTTTGCTATGCAAACTTTACAATGATGTTATAAAATCACTCAACCGTGAAGCGCCAGCAGCCAATCAGCGTCATTATCGATATGTCACACTAAAGTTTTTTGCTTGATTTAACTTTTAAGTCTGACAGTTGTGTCAATATAATCAAAGTTTAAAATTAATTCGAATTGTATCATATAAACTGATCAAAGTTCACTCTTATTTTATGAATTAGCCAAATGCCCGGATGAGATCTTAATTAGCTACTTATATGTGCACCCAGATTCGACAACTTGAGGCAACAATCAAACCACTTCGGAACCAGACTCTCTTCTCGGCTACATCCTCGCCGCCAGGGGGCTTCTGACTACATCAGTAAATTTGAAGTTTGGGCGTGTGTTACAACCAGTAATGTAATAAACGACTACCAATGTAATAAAACGATCGGTATTGTAATAAATCGACCGGTAATGTAATAATCGACCGGTAATTTTAGTAATCGACCGGTAATGTAATAAATCGACTATTATTGTAATAAATTGACCGGTAATGTAATAAATCGACCGATAATGTAATAAATCTACCGGTACTATAATAAATCTACCGGTAATGTAATAAATCTACCGGTAATGTAATAAATCTACCGGTAATGTAATAATCGACCGGTAATGTAATAATCGACTGGTAATGTAATAAAAATTATGATGATAATCATTATGATGATGATGATGATGATGATGATGATGATGACGATGATGATGTAGAAGGTGATGATGAACGATTATGATGATGATGACCATTAAGGGATCAGCTTAGTGACGATGATAATGTCACGAGCCACACGTGCGACGTTACCCCCCTTCAATGTGGCTTCCCCTTCAAGTGAGGAAGGAATCTCCAATAGTGTGACTCAACAATCTTTATTGTGTATACTTTGACCCTGTTCACAGCCCGCCGAGACTCAGTGTAACTGTTGTCGCGCAGTGTCTATAATGATGACCACCAATAATAATCCTCGATGCACAGTAATAATACCCTTGCTGCTAACCATGTGTCCTCTCCTCTCTCGCTCTCTTTTCCAATATCTCCTCTTCTCACACTCATTCAAATCCAAGATTACTACACGATGACTTATTTAGTATGATGGTGAAAGTGTGTATACAGTACAGAGTGAGTGACCACTAATGCCAGTCATGGTCACTTGGCGGAGCCACCACATTGACCAACCATGACATCAATGATGATGATGATGATGATTATGACGATGATGATAATGATGATGATGATCATGATGATAATGATGATGATGATAATAATAATGATGATAACGACGGTACTGATGAGGGTGATAAATGGTTATGATGATGATGAGGAAGAAGATGAAGAGAATTAAGTGGTCTTAGTGATGATGATGATGACGAAGATGATGACAATGAGGGTGATCATTATTACGATTACGAGGACGAAGACAATGACACCCTCAGCCTCATCATCCTACTCCTCCTCCTCATCGTCGTCATCATCCTCATGTTCACCCTTATAATGGCTAGCCATGATGACACCCACTCGACGTTCACAAACGTACGATTAACATAGGAATCTCAGAACGAGTGAGCCGTGTGTTTTCTGGGAGGACATATGGAATGCCGTTCATATAACCTCCCAGGTAACGCACGGCAGTAACTAAATTTTGGCAAACAATAGGACCGAGTCAGACAGAATGGTAAGGAAGTAGGGGGTCTTTAAAAAGGGTCACTTCAACAAATGAAAGAGGTAATATAAACTCAATTAAAAGGGATCTTCTCAAACAATTATTTAAGGGATCATTGAAAATGCTTAAAAAAGAAATGCATTATCATCATTTGATCAAATTAGGTGGTCACATCAAACAACTTAGGGGAAATCTCAAAATGCAATGTGATATTATATTAGAAACTTAAGTTTAATCGCAAAAATAATAAAATAAGGGATCAGCTGAAAAATTAAAGTTAAAGGTAATTTCAATCAACTAAAATGTTCATCCAGACCAGCGGTCCGCAAACTCTGGCCCACTCAAATTTGGCCCGCTTTCAATTGGCCCGCGTGACCGTGCCAGCAATATAATTTTTTTCAGTACCAATTTTCCTGTTGTTCTATGAACACCAAATAACGTGTTTCCTGATGGTTTTCAATACAATTATGCCGACTGTTTCAAATTTACAAAACAGCCATAGAGCTTACACAAATTTGAAATATTATGAAGCATTAATTTTATTGTTCACTTAATGTCAATTCGCCAGAGTAAACTTCGTACACATTTAATAGCAACAACCGTCACCTTTGCAGTGATGTTCGCTAGGCGGCGCTACTGTTAATATAACAGAAGCTAACGCTCGATTCCCAGAAACCCGGATGAAACATCGCTCAATAACAAGTCACCTTCGACACAGCTAACATTGAATTTGTGAATCTCAAGACTATGGCGTATATAGAGAAAAAAAACGTCGTTTTGATTATTTCGGAAAGAGAGCGTTTGACGCTGTCTGGGAGCATGAGTACTTCTTTTGCTATCGCGAACATGACCAAAAAGCGATGTGTTTGGTATGCAGAGATCGAAAGCGTTGCTGATTTGAAACGCTATAACGTGACACGGCATTACGATTCGAAGCATAAAAAGTGCTTTGACGGTGCATATGTGGGAAAAGCCGAACGCATGAAGGAGTTCAAGAAACGATTTGATGCATACTTGGGCGAGACGAAGAGAGTATCTGTGTTTACAGACACTTCAAGCCATCTTAATGAAGCCAGTTATCGCATATGTTGCTTACTCGCTCAACACCAGGTGCCGTTTACTCACGCAGAATTGTTCAAGAAGGCTTTCATAGCCAGTGCCGAAGTTCTGTTCGCTGGTTTTCAGAACAAAGATAAGATCGTGCAACTGATTGAGAAACTGCCACTTTCACCCGACACATGTGCCCGTTGATGTGATGAGTTGAGTGGTGACTAAGTTGCGAGCCTGTCCTGCTTTTTCACTTTATCTCGACGAAAGCACTGACAAAAGTGACACGGCACAGCTGATGGTATCTGTGCGGTATTTCAACGAAGGTGTATCAGAAGACTTCCTGTGCCTGATCCCATTGAAGGGCACAACGACAGCGCGGGACGTTTGCAGTGCGCTATTGAAGTTCGGCGAAGAAAATGATTTGACGTGGGAAAATTTGGTTTCTCTGTGTACAGACGGCGCGCCCAGCATGCTTGGTCGTCAAGCTGGATTCGATGCGTTATTCCGTCAAGACATTGGAAAGCCGAATCTGATATCATACCACTGCATAATTCACCAGCAAGCATTATGCGCGAAAGCAGGCTGTGGTCTGCAGGATACGATGAAAACTGTTGTAGAGAGCGTGAACCTTATCCGCGCACGTTCTCTCAACCACAGGAGGTTCCAAAATCACTTGGCTGCACTTGATGATGCAGAATTCGGCGATGTGCTATTCTACAACAGTGTCCGTTGGCTGAGTCGAGGCGCATTTCTTGAGAGATTTGCTGCATTGCTTCCTCACATCGTGAGTTTTCTCAAAGAAATTGATCACCCAGTTGCCCATCTGGAAGATGACAAGTTTCGGGTGTGACTCCGCGTTCTGACAGACATTTTCGGACACTCAAATAAGCTAAACCTGGGGAGCCAGCTATTTGCCAAACATTGTCGCAAACGTTTGCAGTCGACGAAGCAGCGTTGCAGGAACATTTCATAGATTTCAAGGTGGTGCCAGGACTAAAAAATTAGTTTAATGTTGCGAAAGACGATCTCGTGCTTTTCTGGGCAACGCAAGTGCCTGTGCGATTTCCAGCTGATCGAAGCAGCGCAGACATTTGTGGTGCTTTTCGGCAGTACATGGTCATGTGAATCAGGATTCTCAGCCATGAATCACATCAAGAACAACCTCCGGTGCCGACTCAAGGACACACGTTTGAGGGATCTTCTGCGACTCTCAATCTCTCCGCTCTGCCCACAGTTCGGTCAGTTGTCGAAGAATATGCAGCACCATCCTTCGCATTGACTGCATTCATTAGATGTGCTGACTTCTCTTGCGTTGTTTCGAAAATGTTTCCATGTTCTACTTGTACAGTACCATATTTTTTAGCCTGGCAAAGCAGATAATAAAAGCAATATCTGTGCATTGTGTTTTTCCGTGCTTAAAAGCTTTGGCCCGCCTTAACATAGCACTCCAAATTTTGGCCCTCGTCCCAAAAAGTTTGCTGATCCCTGATCTAGACAAATTAAAAGGCACCTAAAGTATTTTAAAATATGACTAAAATTAAGGGATTTTATCAAAAACAATTTAAAGGATAACTTAAAAAGGAGTAATTCAGGAGTCATTCAATAATGAACTAGCTGATCATCTCAAATAATTATGGGGTCGTCTCATAAAATCGAAAAAAGTTAATTAAATTAAGGGGTCATCTCATAAAATGAATGGGTCTTCTCAAAAAGTCAAAGGATCGTCACAGCATATGTAAAAACAAGTTAACTAGCTAACTTGATCGTCTCAACACATTAAGGGATTATCTCAAAAATTAAGGCTGTCTTCTCAAAAAAGATAAGGGATAATATTAAAAAGAGTAACTAGTCATTACAAATGAACCAGCTGATCGTCTCAATAAATTAAAGGATCATTTCATAAAATAACGGGGCCTTCCCAAGCGGTCACTTCATATAATCAAGGGAAATGTAAGGATTCATAACAAAACACAAATTTAAGGGGTCATAAAAAAGTATGGAATCACATAGAAGATATGAGGCGTTATCTCAAATAAATTAAACGAATTTTTTCAAAATAAATTACGGAATCATTTTGAAAAATGTAAGGGTCATTTAACAAAGCACCTAGCTCTTCATCTGAAAAGGTTAATTCGGCTATGAACACATTAAGGAGTCATCTAAACAATGTAATAAGAGGGTCATTTAAAAAATCAACCTCTTATTTTACGTTTTGAGGTGATCGCTTTTTAATTTAAAGATACCCTTTAATTTTGGGGATTACCTATTAATGTCGTAAATTGTATACCTTAATTTTATATGTTGCTTGATTATCCCTTAAATGGAAACAAAAAGCAATTGTTGGGGTTATGCACCTAAAAGAATGAATACAAACTAACCGTTTGTAACTACAATCAACAATATCATGGCAGTGGTTTATTAGGAAAAGCTTGTTGAACACACAGCAACCATATTTTATGGGCCGCGCCATTGCTGTCGATAAACCTACGTAGCGAGTTCTTGCTTATTTCTACAACTAGTTTTCCACACTTCCAACATATTGCGCTTGTTCTTTTTAATGAATATTTCATTTTTGAAATGACTACTTAACCTTTTTGAGAAAACCCCTTTATTCTATGACATCACTTAATGTTCTGAGATAATCCCTTAATGTGTTACGATCAGCCAGTTCTTTTTAATCAACACGTCTATTTTTGAAAAGATCCAGTACCCTTTTTAAGTAGACCCCTTTTTATGAGATGACCCTTTAATGTTCTAAGATGATCTTTTAATTTATTGAGACGATCAGTTAGTTCTTTTTTAATGAACATTTACGTTTAGTGTGAAATGATTTGTTGAGATGATCAGCTAGTTGATTTTTTGTAACGACCCTTACATTTTTTATGTTCCCTTCACTTTTTTTGGAAGATGATGTGACACCTTAATTTGTTTGAGATGATCCGCTAGTTATTTTGTTTAAAGTATGCCTTACATTTGAGATGAACGTTTATTTTTCTAAAGTACCCCTTTCCTTTTTGTCTTCCCTTCTACCCTGCCTGATTCGAACCCATCGTTTGCCCACGTCAATTATTATTATTGCCGTGTGCTCTAGGAGGTTATATAAACGGCAGTTTATATGTCCTCCCAGAAAGCTAGCCGCTGAATCGTTCTGAGAATCTTATTTTAAGTATACTTTAGTGAACGTCGAGTGGATGTCAGCCTGGCTTGCCATGATGAGGGTGAACATGACGATGTTGAGGAGGAGGAGCAGGAGCAGGACGATGAGGCTTATGAGGATGATGTAGTTGTCTTCATCATCATAATAATTATCATCCTCATAATCATCATCACTAAGATAAACCCTTAATTATCTTAATCTTTCTCCTCTCATTCATCATCGTCGTCATCATAATCATCTTCATCGTTGTTATAACATTACCGGTCGATTATTACATTACCGGTTGTCTAGTTCCCAGAAACACGTCCATCAAGACAGCAAGTGGGACAAAGTACAACTGATTCAGCCTACATCGACACATGGTGTGGGGTAAACTGATTAATCCATGTTTAAACGGGTTTATCTGTCAGGGGTACTGTAGTACTACTGCCACCCCTGGCTAGGGGGGATGTCTGCCAGGGGTACTGTAGCACCACTGCCACCCCTGACTAGGGAGGATGTCTGTCAGGGGTACTGTAGTACTACTGCCACCCCTGGTTAGGGAGGATGTCTGTCAGGGGTACTGTAGTGCTACCGCCACCCCTGACTAGGGAGGATGTCTGTTACGGGTACTGCAGTGCTACTGCCCCCCTGGCTAGGGAGGATGTATGTCAGGGGTACTGTAATGTTACTGCCACCCCTGGTTAGGGAGGATGTCTGTCAGGGGTACTGTAGCACCACTGCCACCCCTGACTAGGGAGGATGTCTGTCAGGGGTACTGTAGTGCTACTGCCACCCCTGGCTAGGGAGGATGTCTGCCAGGGGTACTGTAGCACCACTGCCACCCCTGGTTAAGGAGGATGTCTGTCAGGGGTACTGCAGCACCACTGCCACCCCTGACTAGGGAGGATGTCTGTCAATGGTACTGTAGTGCTACTGCCACCCCTGGCTAGCGAGGATGTCTGCCAGGGGAACTGTAGTACTACTGCCACCCCTGGCTAGCGAGGATGTCTGCCAAGGGAACTGTAGTGCTACTGCCACCCCTGGCTAGGGAGGATGTCTGTCAGGGGTACTGTAGCACCACTGCCACCCCTGACTAGGGAGGATGTCTGTCAGGGGTACTGTAGCACCACTGCCACCCCTGACTAGGGAGGATGTCTGTCAGGGGTACTGTAGTGTTACTGCCACCCCTGGCTAGCGAGGAAGCTCGGCTAGTTCACGAAGGTGAGCGACAGTCGGATCAGCGAGACTACCCGAGTTCCCCATTTGCGTGGGAGGTGATGTCGACACCGTTATCTTCATCTGTCTGTACGCGGCCTTCATCGGCGTCTGTCTGGAACGAACCATTTCCCTTTCAACATCGATGGTCTGTGGTCACATTAACCTGCGTCTGTCGTTGTTCCACCTCCCGCGGACACTGACAGCGTTGACCAACCGAGATCACAGTCATTAACAAAACTATCAATTGTTAGTGTTATCGCTGTTGGCTAATTAATGCCGCCGCCGCCGCCGCCTCCACAGCCGCTGCGGCTGCTGTAAATAATAATAATATATTTCTTATAATATTAGCGTTCCATCAAATAATTGTTCTGCGGCGCTGTACAATGTACAGTACTGTACACTGTACAGTACTGTACACTGTACAGTACTGTACTTTTATCGTCGTAAAAAAATCATATACATTTAAACTACTAATGTGCAAGAAAATCAAACGCGCGCGCACGGACGCACGCACGCACACACACACATACACACACATACACACAAACCATCCTACAATAGTTCTGAAACATGTCTCTACAGTTTGCTGGCGAGGTGGCGTTGACAGGTCAGTGGGTCAAAGATAACGTCTCCAAAGGTAGAACAAGTAGCCACTGTAGCGCGTGACGGCGCCAGACTGCGATGTCACAGTTTGCGATGTCACGCTGACTGTCACAGACTGAGTGTGTCACGTTGATTGTCACAGACTGCGTGTGTCACGTTGATTGTCACATACTGCGTGTGTCACGTTGGTTGTCACAGACTGCGTGTGTCACGTCGACTGTCATGTCGCATTGCGTGTGTCGATGTCCCTAAAGGTCACAAGATGACCACTACTGGTCGGTCCAGGAAGTCGTTGTAGTCACTGACCATTTCCTCTCGTTATTCTCGGTCGTTTCCGAAGTTCCACTCGCTGCAGTTTATTGCCTTGTAATATTCGACTGTGTCATATCAGACTGAGACAATCTCGCCTAAGTGCGGCAAACAACAGTATTGATTCATTAATCCTTCAGATTAACGTCCGTGTACTTGATATGTATAGGATGAATGAATGCAGCCACGATTTAAAACAAAAACATATATAATAATAAAAATATATAAAATATTAAATATATTATTATTAAAGTAGGTTGTGACTACTTTAATAATAAAGGGGGGATATTATGAAGGAATCTACGTGAACGTGTGGCATACAGATTACTTCACTCAGAACAATAGTACGTACAATTAGTAGCAACTATTGCAGGTTACGTGATCGACGTTAAACGTCCACTGACGTACGCTTCGTGAAATAGTTATACATGATTTTGAGGGCATGAAGTTGTCATATATACGCGTTCGTGCGTGCGTGCGTGCGTGCGTGCGTGCGTGCGTGCGTGCGTGCGTGCGTGCGTGCGTGCGTGCGTGCGGGGGATGATATATGACGCGTTTGCGGGTCATGCAGGTGAACGTCTGCACTGAACGAATTATTTTGTTGTAATTACGTCCGCAGGTAATGTCATATTTATCACAGCTTATAGACGTACAACTGTCGGTGCTGGTTGACATTATCGCCCACTCTTCACACACATTAATACGCATGACGTACACACAAACGAAATCTCTTTGCAGGAAAAATAATCGCTTTTTAATTGGCCCGGCCACCTCCGCAGTTACGGACGTCCAGTGGACGTATCTGTCCCGACTGGGTGAATCACTTCGAAGTGTCCGCGCGTTCTCGTTCTGTCTCACGAGATTTACGATATGGGTCGACCGGTACACAAGGCAGGATTAGCCTCGATTATCCAGGTTCCGTGTTGTGGCACCACCGTTTGTCGCACACGTCTTCGCCTGGATCCAAACTGTACTGTTCATTGTGACGGAAATTATATACATGCATCCAGATTCTGCAGTGCACATATAATTAGCTAATTACGATCCGGGGATTTGGCTAACTCGTAACATAAGAGTGAACTTTTATCAGGTTGTACGATGCAATTCGAATTAACAATTGTCAGACTGAAAGGTTAAATCAGGCAGTGTTTAGTGTAGAATATCGATAACGACGCTGATTGGCTGTTGACGCTTCACGCCTACACAAAATGGAGAGTGGTGACGGTGCGTAACAAAGAGACCACGCCTTCGGGAACAGCCTCTCACTCCCCAGTTCACGAAGGTGAGCGAGATTAGGCAGGGGCGCTGGTTTCTTCCGTGTGTTGGGTCGAGTGTTGTTGCGCAGTCGCCAGGCAACGGGAGAAAGGACACGTCCACAGTCTCGTAGCAGGGAATGGCTGGACATACTTGTAGCAGTCATTTCACTGACAAATAATTAGTTATCTAATATCACGTTCTAACAATATTTTCGGTAAACATTTCACACAAACATTCAGGTGCATAAGGATTGAAATTGTAAACGCCGTCCGTGTTGTTTTAAATGACGGGTGTTTAATTATATAAAAACTTGTATTGTTAACTAAATGCCAGGTCTTCAAACGTTTAAGCGGTAACTGCAATCTCGCTCAATAATAAAACGGGTTCTTTTGGATAAAAAATAAAGGTTTTATTATTAAGATTTGTCCTTTAATAGGTTGTGTTGCATACAACGCAGTACAATGTGATACCTTATGTCGCTCTCCACTCCCCTCATCCCTCGCTCTCCACTCCCCTACATCCCTCGCTCTCCACTCCCCCACATCCCTCGCTCTCCACTCCTCTCATCCCTCGCTCTCCACTCCCCCACGTCCCTCGCTCTCCACTCCTCTCATCCCTCGCTCTCAACTCTCCTCATCCCTCGCTCTCCACTCCCCTCATCCCTCGCTCTCCACTCCCCCACATCCATCGCTCTCCACTGCCCCACATACCTCGCTCTCCACTCCCCTCATCCCTCGCTCTCCACTCCCCCACATCCCTCGGTCTCCACTCCCCACATCCCTCGCTCTCCACTCCTCTCATCCCTCACTCTCCACTCCTCTCATCACTCGCTCTCCACTCCCCCACATCCTTCGCTCTCCACTCCCCACATCCCTCGCTCTCCACTCCTCTCATCCCTCGCTCTCCACTCCTCTCATCCCTCGCTCTCCACTCCCCTCATCCCTCGCTCTCTACTCCCCTACATCCCTCGCTCTCCACTCCCCCACATCCCTCGCTCTCCACTCCTCTCATCCCTCGCTCTCCACTCCCCACATCCCTCGCTCTCCACTCCCCCACACCCCTCGCTCTCCACTCCCCCACATCCCTCGCTTTCTACTCCCCGACATCCCTCGCTGTCGTCCTCCCCTCCTAATACTGTCAAATCTATCTTCAGGCAGCTTTCCCTTCTTAGTTGCGGTCTTCCTCTTCTCCCTTCCACTCTGAGCGCACCCGCCATAGCCATTCCCTTCTATTCGTCTCACGTGTCCAGCCCACTTTAACTAACTCCTCACCAGCTTCCTTGTGAGATACTGTTTCACACCAACCTTCTCCCTCAGCCCCTCCAGTCTTCCCTTGTCTCCTCTCTCCACTCCTGCAGTCTTCCCTTGTCTACTCTCTCCACTCCTCCAGTCTTCCCTTGTCTATTCTCTCCACTCCTCCAGTCTTCCCTTGTCTACT
>SDWI01002344.1:20393-31921 GCA_009193005.1 Lamellibrachia luymesi
CACACACACACACACACACACACACGTACGTATGTGTTTATGCATACATATATGATGCGTACTTCACAACAGATCGACTGTAAACTTACCAGAAGAAAACGATACATCAATTGAAGTAGCGGATTTGCGTGACACTACAACCTTGTCAAGTGATATTTCATCACCATCGGAAGCTGCATTGAACCAAGACGTCTTGTCTTCTTCGTCAATATAGATAGTCAATCCTACAATGTTATATGACGATATGACATACTGTTTCTATAAACACACATTCCCATGTGTTTATCTTTTAATATGTAATTATATGTTTATGCTATCGTGTCCACAATCAGATACCGGTACTTGTCTGCTTAGCTCTTTGTTCTGTATGACATTTGCCATTGTAATGTTTAAACATGTCATAGAAAGAAGGGGCATCATGTTTATTTGTATATTAATATAACAGTAATAGTAAGTAACATAAAGTGATTCAGTTTATGATGTAATGTTTTTTTATATATGTGTCTAAAATGACGATGTTACAAAGGAGACAATGACAGTTATTTCCGTTACAGAAACTCGAACAATGACCAAAGCAGTGTCGCATAACTATGTACTGCTCTTAATTTTTAGGACATATGTTCTCACCATTTCGAGTGTTGTTCATCTGTACGTGGAACCTGTCAAAGTCTGAATCCTGTGCGGCGAATGCACTGAACACCGTCGCCTGCATCTCCGTCCCGTTGACATCAAGAGCCCGCGATGTGCGGCCCTGGAGGGTGAAGTTTTTGTCAGTTGTCGCAATGAGCATATATTCTCCAAGTCCATTGAATGTGTACTCGAGTCCATCCAATGTGCGGATGTGGGGGTCGCCAAAGAACCAACCTGCACATAAAAAAATCAAATATAAGGTTAAACAAATTCACACACCGACAGTTGCTGCTGACTATGTTTGTAGTTTGGTTTTACAGATGTTCTGACTGTTTCTCTTAAACTCCTTTCTCAATTCAATGGTTGCTCTCTTCTCATTTTTGAATAAATTCTCCAAAAATCAAACATATTTAACATCCACTATGATATACTCGTTTGTGAAAATGTGCTATTTTGTTTTGATGAAATCATCGGACAAACTATAAAATCATTCTTGACTGGGCCCAGTGGAAACTATAGACAAAGTACTCCGCCTGTATATGCTATGACGTAGGGTCATTCACACTTTCACGTGTTATCCGATCTAACGATCAAAATTAATTCTTTCTATGATTTTGACAAAAGTACACATTCCTTAATTACGCAAAATATTTTCAATTATTCATACACTACACACTTGAACATCAATTAACATGATTCACAGTAGCCTAAGTTAATTGCAAATGATATTGAATATATGTTTGTATATTATGCATATATTATATGTTTGTGTGTGCGAGCGTGTTCGTGCATGCGTATGCGTGTACGTGTGTTGGTGTGGATGCACTTAAACATATACACGTATATGTGTACGTGTTTGATTGAATACTATGACACATGCTTAATGTTTGAAAGGGCAGCCTCACCATGGCGACCAGACTGGTCTTAGTAATGGTCTCGTTGACCAATGTATTTGTTTCGTTAATTTGTTTTTTTTACGCTGCAAATAATTAACTTAAATTTTCTGATTTGTACTCGACATTATTGTACATATGTTGTTTGACCAAAATAAATACATATTTATCTCTAATCTCTCTCTCAGTACATTATGCAAACATAAGCTTAATTTTACGATATTTGCCACTGACATCTTAATATTTAGTTAAACACCGTGCCCTAAATTTAGCAACATGGCTGATTGTGTTCTGAGATAATTTGTTTCTAATCAGCAATGTAATATTATCCACTACTCACCAATACAAGGAGCAAAATAGTCCCAGCAATAGTCAATTGGTCTTGCGGCAAGGTACAAGAAGCAGTTGTCAGTGTAGGAACAACACCACTTCTTCGGTTCCACGTCGTATTTCTCATGCATGTTCTTGAAGAATTTTGGATGGTAGGCCAACATGTGGCCCGCGGCACCATCTTCACTAATTATGAGAGAACCCCATTCATCATAACAACAATACTGCAACAGAACGAAATAAAAACAAAATGAAATTTTGCGGAATTGGACTACTAACACGTCTATGTAGTANTAGCAACATGGCTGATTGTGTTCTGAGATAATTTGTTTCTAATCAGCAATGTAATATTATCCACTACTCACCAATACAAGGAGCAAAATAGTCCCAGCAATAGTCAATTGGTCTTGCGGCAAGGTACAAGAAGCAGTTGTCAGTGTAGGAACAACACCACTTCTTCGGTTCCACGTCGTATTTCTCATGCATGTTCTTGAAGAATTTAGGATGGTAGGCGAACATGTGGCCCGCGGCACCATCTTCACTAATGATGAGAGAACCCCATTCATCATAACAACAATACTGCAACAGAATGAAATAAAAACAAAATGAAATTTTGCGGAATTGGACTACTAACACGTCTATGTAGTAGGTGAAGATTATTACGCCACTGTGAGGTCGAATGCCAAAGCATTACAGGGATTTTAAATGCACGCACAATCTACTTTAAAAAAGTGGCTGGAGAAACAACAGTTTCTGGGAATATATTCCAGTTCTGCATAATTATGTTGAAAATTATGTTGGCATAAACCAGTGTCCTGGCCGGCACCTGAATGAATGACAATGACGTGAAATTGTGTATTGCTATTTGCCCGAACGCAATGATCTAGAAAAGCTCTCTTTCCATGCAATGATGTGTCACTGATTCATCACCGGCGCACTAAGGATTCCCATTCAGCTCATTCATTGTCTCAGTGACACTACTTTCCTAACTGTTGTTGTTCTTTGTAAACCTTATAACGTTACGTGCTAATACTTTTTCGATTTCTTTAAATGTTGGCTGTGTGTACGGATGTCATGCTTAGCTTCCATACGTACTCGATATGTGGACGAACCAAGCTGAAGTAAGCGGACTTCTTGGTTCAATTGTCTGTATTTCCCCGGAGAAACCCAATACTCGGTTAGCTTTGGGAGACACATGTGAGATATGAACGTTCTATATTTTTAGTTTGAGCACTTCTCTCAAGTTTCCACTGACTGGGTATAGTGGTGACGTGCATAATTGAAATGTTTTTGACGTTGAAATGTATCTGCCAGGTTTTCAGCCAATAAACCAGCCACATCGGAATACAATGCAGTAATCAAAAAAGAACCTGATATCCGAGGAGACGCCCCCTCCTAAGTCACTGATGTACAACAGGAACAGAAGTGGGCCACCTACATTATGCTCGGGCACCCCACACTCAAAACACCACTAACATAATATGACGACTCTCCTTCAAAAACTACCCTCTGTCTTCTACCAGTCAACCAGTTTCCAATCCAGTTGGTAGCATCAGTATTGATACCGTAATATGCGAGCTATATGGTAAGTTGAGCACGAGGTGCAGCGTCGAATGCCTTCGAAAAATCCAATACTAGGAGGTCAGTCTGATAGCCCTTGTCCATTATTATCTTAGTGGCATCTTATGAGGCAATGATCAGTTGAGTCATGCAGAATGCTTATTCCTGTTGGCTGTTCACGATGATGTTATTGGAGTCCAATTATATTATTAGAGTCATGGTAATGATTATTATGCAGCAAAAACCATTAATATTAACACAAAACACAATATGTATTATTACACAAGCAAGCAATCACGCACACACACACGCAATGTTACAATCGTCAACACATTTACATGTAATATAATAATAACAATATGTGACATTCTTCAAAATAGAGAAACAATATAGAGAAAAGGTATTGGCATAGATATTCACCAATGGTTGATATGTTGCAGTGATAAATGCTCTATATATAATGCAGGACAAGTGTACCTGAGTGGCTCTTGTGACGCGCAGATTCCTTTGATAGTAGCATGTCATTGGTGACCCAGAAAATGAAGGGTATCTGTCCTTTTTCCATCGTCTGTCAAATCTTGCTAGCCTTCGATCACAGGGACATGACAGTGTGGTGATAATTTGGAGAAACAGATACTGCAGGTTCTGGTTGTAATACCAGTCTTCACATTTTTGTTCATAGTTGACAATATTTTTGCCAGATGCCACGCGATATAAATACCGTCCTGTCTGACCTGAAACATTCCCAAAGTAGATGTGTACGTAGATGCATGTATCGCATGTATAACAGCTATACTGGTTATTGCCAGTCAGTATATATTATAGAACACAAACAACATTTATGGCATCATACAATACAAGGTGAATATAATAAAACATTGCCGTGTCCGTTGTGCCCTAGCAACAGCTCACAGACGTATTCAACATTTATGAAATATGACAATTTACGTATGTATGGCTTTCCAATAGTACATGTAGTGGAAACACTGCAACGTTCTCAACTTTATAAACATACGCCTTTTACGATTAGGCCGTGTGAGAGATAACCATACCTTGAGAGCGGGAACCAAATAAGTGATTAAGAACACCAACAATACACATGGAGATAATAAATAAAACGAATTACAATATGGTAAAATTTTTGATTTCACGAGAGACATATTAGTCAATATTCAATGAACTCACCAGTGTTACCCTGAAGTAGAGCCATCCTGAACGAAAATGGTTTTCCTGACACACCAATTGTCTCTGAGATAGGGTTTCCATATTGCGTCACATGATATCCAATCATGCTACCTCGTGATGTGAGCGCTGTGTCCCAACCTGTCTCCTCATATGAGAAAATGACAAAAGTCGACCAGCGCGAGGCATCATATATGATGACAAGTTGGAAGGTGTTTGGCTAAAAACAAAACAGTGAAAGCAGATTGTCATATGGGCCAATAAACTGAGTATGTAACCAAAAGAAGCGAGTGAATTGTGGTATAAGTTTTAATTCATAAACTGTTTGAGTTATTTACGCAACATTCCATTAATGACATTCACCACACTGCATACCGGAAACGCTACAACACACATGAACTATGTTTGTCTTTGTTACTTTGTTGTTGTCGTCATCTGGGTTACGGTCGTGACCACGGTCATAACGTCATGGTGGACATGAGAGTAATATTAATCATCATCATCTTCAACCCATCAACAGCAGTGGAATCATCATCAATATAATTGTCTACTTTAAGTGTCATAAATACCCTTACCCATATTATCAATGCAGGTACTGTTTTTAATGCACGCAATTTATTAGTATCAGTATCAATAACGTTTGTTGACAATTTTATTGTTATGTAATAATGCTGTAATGACATTGTTACTTGTGTTATGTTTGTATATTATTGTTTTTGAAAATAAAGATCCATTCATTCATTACTTCACCTGGTCGTATGGCGGGTTGTATGACGCGCGAGGTAACATGTCTACCCATGTGATCACCATCACCCAGGAGGGATCTACATCTGAGAGTCCTCCGAACTGCCTCACGTCTTCAGCAGCCATCGTCATGGCATGTCTCGCCCTCGCCTTGTTGTTGTCAGACACATCTTTGGTAGCTCGGTTATACACATGATAGAACACGTCACCATGACGTGCGTCGGCGTCTGTCCACATTGGAGCGAACATAGCAAATCCTGATTTTGCGACAGCTTCTTTCTTTGAGGCACTCAACATGTCTTCGAACTTAGTTGGCGTTCTGCTTTCGTACGATGTACCCATTGTAACATAGCCGTTGGTGGTGATCTGACATAGATAAATAAAATGTTCAACCACACGTTTTTTTGCCCAACGTTAGTTCATTAGTTCCGTCACTTATATGCACTTCTATCAGCTTTGTGCACACACAATACGAAAACACGTATACAATGGCCTATATAGTATCAACTGTGTACATTCTAACACTGTGACATCCCAAATGGGTTTGAATGAACCATAATGTGTTAATATAATTAGAGCGCTATATGTTTAATTTGAATGTTTCTACTCAAATGTCGTGTTTACATTCAATGCTGATATACATCCATACACATGTTTTGATCGAATAAAATAATAAAGTTGTGGTTCATTAAAACACATTTGGACGGTAATGTGCTAGAATAAATATAGATTATGCTACATACCATAATATGATGATACAAACAAACGTACCTTGATGGCTGATTGATTTGAAGAATTCTACTATAACATTTACTGAAAATATTTTTGCACGGCTTTAACTAATTGCGTTATAATATTCAACATGTATTCACGATTAATGCAAAAGATGACATAATTTTTTATAATGACGTTTTAGAAGTAATCCTTATGTCATGCTTAACCTACTTGAATTCGCGCAAAAAACGAGGCATGTCATCGTTGATAAAACAACAAGGAGGTATTGAACCGAGATGACTTGATAACAGACGTGAGAAGGGCTCAATAGAGTGTATCCCTTCTCCTGGACCATTATTGCACTAATTAAATTAATATCTCATTACCTTGATGGTTTTGAACTGCGAGTCGAACACCTGCATCAGAGGAATCTTTATGAAGCCGCTGGAACAGAACTTCTGTTTGTGGTCACATGATTTGTAGTCGTCATCGTTGAGTTTCATGTCTGCATGGCCTGAACCATACTGGTAAAGTCGATACCTTATAACTGAAACAATCAAGTCAACTTATTACCAAAGGTATGTACACGTATGGATATTTTTAGTATTGGATACATTACAATATATAACATATAAACGCATAATGCAAACACCATAGCACACATTGCAGACATCATAACTAAACAAGATTGGTACATTGCTCCTTTGAGTTCAATATATACAAACTGTAATTAGTTTTCTGTAAGGATATATTTTATGAAAAAGGTAACCGAACGTGTCGTCATTTAATGCGTTATTGTATAAATACTTTCACAATTGTATGTTATGTTCTGTCAGCATTGTTGTATCACGTATACGCAAAATACACATGAATATGGAAAAACTCGCACATACATCGACACATACATGCACGCACACACAATCAAGTCGTATGGGTGTCTGACAAAGAATTACGTAATTATTAACTCACGTTTTTCACACTGTTTGCCATTGTATATATCAGCGGTACAAGTACAAGAGAATTCGTTGACTTTATCAACGCATGTTCCATAATTCTGGCAAGGACTGCTAGAACATTCATCAATATCTGCAATATAAAGAAAGACACATACATACGTTACATCATTAGCGACTACCGGTCAAGGCATGAGGGTATCGACCATGCTTAGACACTTCGAACTACACAGCCTACAATTACACATATACATAGACACATATATTGCATCAAGAATCTCATATTTAGCTTTTAGAAAATCCTCTGGCAGCAGCATTTCATCAATCATAGACGGACAGACACAAATGATGTTAACTACTTCCATGTTTTTTATTGTACTTTGAATAAGATACGCATATAATAATGTGAAATGGAATTGTGCAGGAAAAGTTGAAAAGTATGTGACAAACGCAATCGATCTTGTGGACAAACGCAATCGATCCGTTTAGTACGTGTACCGACACTTATCACCTTAGCTAAATCAACATATACACACACGCTCACAACAAGAACCAATACTAACGGAAGCTAAGGCTTATTTAAATGTGGGCTATTGAAACGGAAATGTATCATATAAGTACATATCTGTTTGACAATGAGCATTTGGAAAATATCGTGTGCTCAAAAAACAGGACAATCCCGAAAATTTCCATTTATTTTGAAGTGCATTATACACCATAACAACTAGAACCACGGTTTTTCAATGGTTTGAAGAAATAAGTGTTTCCTATGTTGACGAGCTAATATCTGTAGGTAGACAATACACTTTTGGATGTAAGTACGAATGGATCCAAGCATCTAACCAATAACCCAACTAATGAGCACATTCGGTCACGTGATTGCTGCAAAAGCAGAATTTGATGCACGACAGATACTGACAATTTCCCGGATTATTTTCACACAAAGTTTCACGGTGAAAGGGTCATCCGTCTTCACCGGGGATGTTTCGTGGTATCGGTCATGTTGCTATAACATAGCTGATAACACATTGATCGCAGTATGTCCACGATGGAGGGACACAAAGAGTGTCCGTCAAAAGATAAGTGCTGAGATGGGAAAACCAAGCCACTCAATCGGGCGCCAACACAGCCGTGGACATGGCCAGGCCAGGATGCGCTAAGCTGTTTAGCGGACGAAAAAACGTCTGTCCGAACACGTATCAAATTACTTTAAATGAAACGAACATTTTCTGCAGTCGCTCGTCGACTTTCTCTGGTGACCTATATTTTATTGTTNACACATTGATCACAGTATGTCCACGATGGAGGGACACAAAGAATGTCCGTCAAAAGATAAGTGCTGAGATAGAAAAACCCAGCCACTCAATCGGGCGCCAACACAGCCGTGGACATGGCCAGGCCAGGATGCGCTAAGCTGTTTAGCGGACGAAAAAACGTCTGTCCGAACACGTATCAAATTACTTTAAATGAAACGAACATTTTCTGCAGTCGCTCGTCGACTTTCTCTGGTGACCTATATTTTATTGTTATCTAATATAATAAATAATGTATTTTTGTTCGTTGTTACCTAACTTTCTATACATTTTCTTGACCCGTCTGATATAAAGTATTCCTACCAACGCAAAAGTTAAATCGTTTTCCTTTCAAGTGCTCTCAAGGGAACATAGAACATAATTCAAGCCAAATGACGAAATAATGCTTGAACTCCCAATATCGTTAATGCGATCCAATACATGACTCAACTTAAACAGACAATCCTACAGGATTGTGCGTAAATCATTATATAAATTACCATGTAAAGGTGGATACACTATACAAACATGTAGACATACCTGTTTCGCAGTTAACACCAGTGTAACCAGCAACACAGGCGCACGTGTATCCATTTACTATATCAGTGCAAGTACCAGCATTGTGACATGGGCTGCTGGCACACTCATCGATATCTACAATATGGCGAACATTTAATCATATCAATTAAGTTTTAATGTAGTGGCACACATTACAGCATATAACACCCTGTCTTAACCAGGATAATATTATTCTTCTTGCACATTTGTTTTTGTTTCAGTCATATGCCCACACATTGAATTCGAGCACAGGACATATATGGCAGGTTGTATTCACATGACTACCTTTGTATTGTATATCAGGTTTTGTGGTCATAAGCTATTTATTTTTTAGTCATATATCCAAGCAATCCTTGCTAGAACAGTACGGGACATTATATTTACCAAATTGCATGCTCTTTTTGTGTGTGATCTATTTACGTGCTGCAATTTAGCATCAACATTAATTCATATATGTATTCTAAAAAAACAATGTCGAATGTTTCGCCTTACAAATATTGTATAAGGAATGTATATCAAGGAAAAAAAAAAAAAGCAATCCAATTGACAAAATAAAGCCAAAGTTAAATAAAAAATGATTTTAATCAAGCGATTAGCATCATAATAATGAACACAATAAGATAATACTGTACATGCCATCGTATGATATATTTGATTTATAAGTTAATGTATATGTACTCGAAATTCGTGCGGCACAACATTATAAATATGTAGACATACCTATTTTGCAGTGTTCACCAGTGTAACCAGCCGAACAGTGGCAGGTGTATCCGTTCACTATGTCAGTGCAAGTACCAGCATTGTGACAAGGGTTGCTGGCACACTCGTCGATGTCTACAATATGGTGAACATTTAACAATATCATCAAAGTTTTATTGCAGTAGTACACATTACAGCGGATAACATCCCTCCTCAGCCATGATAACATTCTTCTTGCACATAATATGTGCAAGAAGAATGTTATCAAAAACATATTATTTTTTGTCTCAGTCATATGCCCACACATTAATTTCAAGCACTGGACGTATATGGCAGGTTGTATTACCATAACGAAATAACTACTTCTATCTATTATTGATTCCATATCAGGAAATAACCTTGTGTCAAAACCTACAAGTTAGATTGCCTTTGTATTGTATATCAGGTCTAGTGTTCATAAGCTATTTATTTTTTAGTCATATATCCAAGCAATCCTTCCCAGAACAGTACGGGACATTATATTTACAAAACTGCATGCTCTCATCAACATATTGTGTGTGACCTATTTACGTACTGCTGTTTAGCATTAATATTAATTCAAATATGTATTCTTAAAAACAATGTCGAATATTAAGAAAAATAAAAAATCGCAAATCCAATTGATTAAATCATGCCAAAGTTAAATTAAAAATTATTTTTTATCAAGCAAATATCATCATAAAAATAAACACTTTAAAACAAACTGTACACGCCATCGTATAATATATTTGATATGTAAGTTAATGTTTATGACTTGGGTGTGGTCTAGTTTGCGCCTAGTGGCTGCATCTGTCAAAAGGCTCTCCCTTTGATGTGGATTATTACAAATTTTAAGTATTTTACAGAGTTCTCTCTTTACATACAGTTTTATGAGTGTGCCAAGATCATATCGGACTGCGTGTATCAGCAAGTGTGTTGTTTTTGTTACTATATTCTGGTGTGTACCTGTTGTTGTGACTATATTCCGGTGCGTCCCTGTTGTTGTGACTATATTCTGGTGTGTACCTGTTGTGACTATATTCTGGTGTGTACCTGTTTTACCGCCATGCTAATGCGGTCAGCCATGACCAAAGCAGCTAGAACAATGTATGCCATGACCACCCTTCCACGGAACTACTCACTACTGAATGACTGCATTGTCTGCGACCCAGCAGATCATTTCGGTTGGACAATGTAGCCTGGAGAGCTGCCTGCAACGCTGGTGTGGCGTTGCACCAGCCCACCCGTGGGGGTGTCGTGGAGGAACACGCTTGCACCGTCCTATTCATACCATTGTATCAACAAGACAGACACCTTCTGCCAAGCCGCCTTGCGTCAATGGTGCCAATCTCGTACACGTAATGCTCAAAAACTGTGAGGTGAAATCCAATACACATTTGGCTTTGATTAATGCACGATCAATGCGAAATGAAGCTACAATTATAAATGAGCACATCGCTGAACACAAATGGGATGTGCTTGCCATCACAGAGACATGGCTAAGTAAGAATGGCGATGATGCGACAATCGCCGAGGTAACTCCGCCAGGACATACTTTCCAACATGTTGCGCGTGCATCTGGTCGTGGCGGTGGAGTTGCAATTGTGCATCGCAACACATACAAGACAAAGTTGCAACCGAAATTGTCTTTTACGACCATGGACCTACTCCGTCTTCAGATCATTAACCCGCACTGTGTGAAATACAACGTATGGGTTGTCTACCACCCCCCTGTGTCCAGCAAATCATCCGGATTAATATCGGAATTTTATATCGAACTAGAACACTTATTCACTGAAGTAGCCATATCCGTTGTGCCCACCATTGCACGGGATTTCAATGTACACTTCGACAACGAAGCTAAATCAGAACCACTACGCAATCTACTAGAATCGTTCAACCTGACACAACATGTACTTCCGCCAACGCACCACAGTGGTCATATTCTAGATCTG
>SDWI01002345.1:18770-42492 GCA_009193005.1 Lamellibrachia luymesi
AGGAGAATCGTATCACCTGCTGAACTGATGTTCTTCTCTACCAGGTACCTGGAATGTGAGACATGTTCCAAGAAGAATCGTATCACATGCTGAACTGATGTTCTTCTCTACCAAGTACCTGGAATGTGAGACATGTTCCAAGGAGAATCGTATCACCTGCTGAACTGATGTTCTTCTCTACTAGGTACCTGGAATGTGAGACATGTTCCAAGGAGAATCGTATCACCTGCTGAACTGATGTTCTTCTCTATCAAGTACCTGGAATGTGAGACATGTTCCAAGGAGAATCGTATCACCTGCTGAACTGATGTTCTTCTCTACCAGGTACCTGGAATGTGAGACATGTTCCAAGGAGAATCGTATCACCTGCTGAACTGATGTTCTTCTCTACCAGGTACCTGGAATGTGAGATATGTTCCCAGGAGAATCATATCACCTGCTGAACTATTGTTCTTCTTTACCAGGTACCTAGAATGTGAGACATGTTCTCAGGAGAATCGTATCACCTGCTGAACTCATGTTCTTCTCTACCAGGTACCTGGAATGTGAGATATGTTCCCAGGAGAATCATATCACCTGCTGAACTCATGTTCTTCTCTACCCAGTACCTGCAAAGTGAGACATGTTCCAAGGAGAATCATATCAGCTGCTTAACTGATGTTCTTCTCTACCAAGTACTTGAAAACGTGAGACATGTTCCAAGAAAACTAAGGACAGTGATGACATTGAACTGTGCTCATACTTATAAAGTCCTCACTGTCCTCAGTTCAGCCTCATCACTGTCCTTAGACGAGACTGAACTGTGCTCGTACTTATTAAGTCATCTCTAAGTATCAATACTCACCCTATCACTCAGCATGCCTTTTCCCAGTAACGCTGTAACACAGTGTAACATCATCATATGTGTCATCAACAAGTGTGTAACATGTTACATCAGTGAATAGGACTAAACAATATGGTCTAATGATACATCAGACTGGGCCAATAGTCAAAACTGTAATGTATTACATCAAGGTGTATCATTAAACAAGGGTGTAAGATGTTACATCAGTGTAAAGCTCTTAACATTAAACACATCACTAGTAAAATACCATACATGTAAAATGGCATACCAATGTTCATTATGAGTCTTATGGGTGTAACATTTTACATGAAGTTACATAAGTGTGTAACCCCAGTCAAATAACATGCTGCATCACCTGTCAAAGGTGTAACATGTTACATCACAAGTCAAGTGTCTACAATGCTGTATCAAAAGCATGTTCATTAGTGTGTAAAATCTCACATCAATTGTACCACCAATCAGGAATAAATCCACCAAATAATTATTTTATATTATACATACACTTCCCCAAATATTTACATTACTAGAAATCTGCACAAGAAAGACATCTGAATAACAAACAGTATTAGCCACTTACCAACAGAACAGATATATGTAACTAAACATAATCAATCTAATTTATTTTCTACATGTTTATATATGTTCTTCCTTAGAGTTGCCTTTAACATAGTTTTCTATAGTTTAGTTTTCTATATCTGCTTTAGCTGCTATTCTTCTTTACAGATCTCCATCGCCCGCTTGTTCCCTCCTCTTTTCATCCACCTTTACACATAAGTAACAAATTTTACACATAAGTAACAAACCTTTACACATAAGTAACAAACCTTTACACACAAGTAACAAACCTTTACACATAAGTAACAAACCTTTACACATAAGTAACAAACATTTACACATAAGTAACAAACCTTTACACATAAGTAACAAACCTTTACACGCAAGTAACAAACCTGCCATAGACTTTTGCCTGACAACTCTCCACAGTCTCTTGTGGTAATACAGGACCCGGTTCTTGCCTGGTGTGCTGTATGTGATGTAGAAGACACACTGCAATAAAGGCACATCTCCTGTCAACTACTAATGTGTGAAGGGGCTTTGTCCAGTAAGGAATAAACATAATATTTAATAGGCAATATTCACTTACGACATCTATCGGCTAAGAAAAAACTACGGTTGCTGGTCGTGTTTGTGATGTCACTGCAATATGTTTGTGATGTTACTGGGATATGTTTGTGATGTCACTGGAATATGTTTGTGATGTTACTGGGATATGTTTGTGATGTCACTGGAATATGTTTGTGATGTCACTATGATGTTTGTGATGTCACTGGGATATGTTTGTGATGTCACTGCAATGCCTAAAACTCGTAGATTTCGGAATTGTTCATAAAAATATTTTATATTTTTAAATTATTATTTCCGAAACGGGTTGTTTTACTAAGTCTTATTATATGCTGTCGCACAATAGACATTTTTTATAAAACGTACAACACCTGGTGGCTAAGAATGAAACCAGGGCTATGGTACATACAAAATCTAGCGCTAATGAGCATGTGTTGCGAATATCGTCTATTACATATTGAACATTGAACACACACGAGTTCATAGAATATTAAACATTGCAATTTCAAAATAATTTTATTATTATTACTAATGGCTGAAGTTTTTGAAATATTGAATGATTATGAAGATAATGATAGAAATATTTTCTTCAAATTTAGGGACGGAAGAAAAACTAGAGGGTATGAAGTAGCATTGTTGATCAATGTAGACTGGATACGAGAACATACTAATTCTCACATAGGACAGCAACATAGGGTGTTTGTGGTGGGGTGTTTGTGGATAGTGTATATGGATGGGGTGTTTGTGGTGGAGTGATTGTGAATGGGGTGTTTATGGATGGTGTATTTATGGTAGGGTGATTGTGGACAGGGTATGTATGGATGGATCTTTATGGATGGGGTGTTTATGGTAGGGTGATTGTGGGCAGGATATCTATGGATGGGTTCTTTATCAGGGGTCTCCGTAGAAAAAATAGGCATGGGCCAATTGGCCCATACAAGCAAAATTGTATGGGTCATTTCAATGATGATTGGGTCAATATAGTTTTGGCTGGAGATCTGTTTTACATTACAAATGCGGCAGATCATGTATGTCAAGAGAACAACTTATGTTGTACATAAAAAATTTGTATGACGTTAAAGCAATGATTTAAAGTGAAACTATTCTGGAATCCTCCACAAGCACCGTGTAAAGAAAGGCTGTTTTCAAAAAGCTTTACACAAGGAGTTAATATTACTGCTAAAATAATTGTACAATGTTGTTTACATCAAGTAACAAGTATGTTGATGTATGTGCACTGAAGGAAGTATTTCATTGTCAGCAGACATGCACAAGGCACACCAGTATGTGTACTGTATCTGCAGCATCAGAATATACATACTGACTGTGACAGTCTGGATTAACATATATATGACAATCAAATCACAAGAAGAACATCTTAGACAAAACAGGTTTTTTATTTTGACTGGTGTCAAAACAATCTGGAAGTATACAATCAATATGAGATGCAAATTATCCATAATTATAATTAATTGCACACAGATCAAATATTTTGTTAAAAACAACGCATCACTAACTGGACATTATTCATTAGTGATTACTATCCCTCCTGATAATTTATAATAATTATTAATATACCCACATTAATTATTGCTGCTATACATAACAGAATGCTAAATAAATAACAAAATAAACGTGTCACAACTGTGCCAAGTAAAATAAATAAATTAATATCTAGCGGTAGTCATTCACACAAATACAATCATAACTAACGGCATATTTATATCCTAACAGATATAAATATAGTGCTAATACTTCACCTGATAGCTATGTATCGGCCAGATAATAAATTACAATTTATATAATTATAGCTTTACTTACTAGAACTTGGGCAGGGCCACTGACATGGATGCTATGTAACACTCAGCCCTAATACTTGACACCAACTGAGGTACTTGTGTCAGTGATAAATTGGAGGGAAACAACTAAGATTGTTTTTATCCAAAGTTTGCAAGGTAGTACTTTCTGTACCCTTCACATAACAAGTAACAATAATTACAGAACTCAAGACACTTGCACAACCCAATGACTGGTCACATCCACTGTGTAATTAGGGAATAAAACATACCAACACAATAAAGCTGGTGAAACAAACATGTTACTTGATTGAGCAAGACAACTGTTCTGGTCCAGGTGAACCCACAGAAGCTGAAATTATGTCAAGTCAGGATGACACTCCCTGCAGACAAAATTACTGGAAATCACTTCTATTTTGTCTTAGATCATCATCCTTTACATTGGGCACTGTGGAATGACCCATCACTTTAGTTAGCAAAGATTTTGCGGTGGCAATGTTCGCGCCATGTTTTCAATGCTAGTTTGAAATCAAACTCCTCCAACCTCCCTCCTTCCAAGTGCACTCGCATCAACTGGTCACAGTGCTCAATACTGAGCCTACTTCGCAGTGATGTCAGAGTGAGATTCTGCACACTGAATGTACGTTCACAATCGCACGAGTGGACCGGGTGAGTGACAGCTAGGTAGGCCAGCTTGATCAGATTTGGGAATTCCTCTGCATGGAACCTTGCCAGAATCTGCCAGAGGTCAGCTAATTTGGCAATGGTATACTTGAGAGTGGTGACAGTTGTTTTGCACAACTGCCACTCCTCAAGCACCGCTTCAACACTGGCATGGATGTAGGGAGCGGACCGGTACACCTCATCCTTATGTTGGTGTGTTTGCTCACTACCGTAGAACTGAGGAAGGCTCTGTATTTCTGCAATACCCCATGCCTGCAACTCTTGTGGTCCCAGGCAATGTACTGGCCGCATTCCCAGGACAGAGAACTTGACCATTGCCTCAGTCTCTGGAAACCTGTAACAGAACATAACACAATAACTATATAACACGAGTAAATTATAAATCACATACAACTGGGCAGGCTAAGTTCACACCAACATATGCATTTAAAAATAAGTTTTTTAACAGCCAAAAATGTTATTCATTGCAAGCAATTATACAAATAGCATGGCTGATTGTGATAATTGATGCAAATGTTTTTGCTACATTGACGAGTAATTTAAAGAGTTCCCAAAAGCAAGCGTACTGTTGAAAATAGAGACTGACATTTTTCTTTTGCAATTCCTTTTTGCATGTATCACACTATCCTGGATGAAACAAGTAATATATTCAATCCAGGATGAAACATGTAAAATATTCTTATATGAATGAACTTGAAAATGGCCTTCCTAAACAAATTACCTACCTCTTCTTCAAGTTGGCAATCATTGTTCCGAGAAACGAATCCTTCACCGTGTTGATGTGTGCAGCATTTTTGGTAACCTTGTGGTGGCCTTTGAAGGTAACCTCCTCCAGATCTGTCTTCAATTGTGCTGTGAGCGTGTTCTCAGGGGCATCTGTGGTCGGTGTTGACTTCATCTTTTCTAGCTCAGCGAGACAAATATTCACTTTCATCTAGAACAATAATGAAAACATGGGTTACCATAATTTTCCACACTCAACAGTCACTGCAATTTTTATATTCTCATTATGCCTAATTATAGTAATATGGTACTTTTGTTGTTACATTTGCTGGAACATGAACCCACGAACTAAAATTATCTCAAATTATTTATATAATTTAATAACTATTGAATTTGTACACGTTCTTATAATTTATCTATAAATATAATTTTTCACTGGTAGTATTAAACATGTGGCCACTTTATATATGATAAAATAGCTAAACATATTATAAATTTATTAAATATATAATTCATATTATATATAGAAATTATTAAAAAATATATATATTTAATTTATAGATACCTTCACACGTGCGATGTCGACATCTTTCTCTTGAAAGAAGAGATTCAACTTCATGATCGGCTGAAGCCAGTCCATCATCCCATAAGCAATGTGGATGAACAGTGCCTGTGCACTCTTCTTCTTCAAGCCAACTGCCTTTGCATCGTTTTCTCTAGAGGTGAAGTAAGTGATCAAGGAGTCCAGCGTTCTGTAGATGGCTTCCAAGGCAGCATAGAACGACAACCAGCGTACCTGATGTACTTCTCAACACCTTCTGGATGGTTCCATTTGGCTGGCTCTGGTCGGTGATTTGTAGAAGTAGTAGTAGATGCTAGTTACAGTGCTCTTGAAATCCTGGATTGCTTTGATGTTCTCAGCTGCTTGTTCTGATACAAGGGCTACTCGATGAGCCCCGCAGTGTGTGTTAGCAAGATGTGGGTTCTCGCGAAGGAAATGTCCTGTCAATCCAGTTTTGTACCCTGTCATTACATTGGCGCCATCTGTGCCCACACCATAAACCTTTTGCAGCGATATACCTCTGGCATCTAATTCATGCTTGATGGCAGCGAAGATCGAGCTGCCTTTGGCGTCATGTAAGCGAACATTGCACAGGAAATGAGTGGATGGCTTTAGCTCGACCGGACTCACGATACGCAGGTTGATCGTGAGGCGGTAGTTGACTACTATGTCCGTGCTCTCGTCAGTTAGGACAGTTATGACTGGGGAGTCTGCCGTTTTCGTTACGTGGTTGGCATCGATATCACTCAAAACTTTAAGGAATCCGCACACTGAATTGTAGCTTGTATAGTCGATGCGCTTGCCAATCTTCAAATGTTCTATATTTGGAACACCAAGGAGCTTGAGAAGTTCCATCAAGCTGGAAAATTTTGAAAGTGGCAAATTCTCGCTACACATCCAAAACACAGCCTTCATGGCAATTGCCACCGCCTTTTCTTGTTTTGTTTCTGCAACGGGGGCAGCTTTCTCAAAGTGTCGCCACTCCTTCGGTGCAGAAACCAGTAACTGGTGCTCCGAAAATGTCAAGTGGCGTGTAATTGTTGATGTCCGAAAGTTGTTCGTTCCTTTGGCCATTGTGCTGTTGGATTTGGCTTCCCTGCACAGCTGGCAGTGCATCATATCTTTTCTATTATCATATCGGAGCCATTTATAGGCTGACAGCCACACCTTTTGGAAGTTCCTCTTCCTGGGTCCAGGTGTGCTTCTCGTTGAAACCGCTTGCTCCGGTCCCTGCGTAGTTCCCGATGAAGCTGCTTGCTCCTGCCCCTACGTAGCTCGCGACTAAAGTCCCATGCTCCTGTCCACATGTACCTCCAGACAAAGTCCCTTGCTCCTGTCCATGTGTACCTCCAGACAAAGTCCCTAGCTCCTGTTCACATGTACCTCCAGACAAAGTCCCTTGCTCCTGTCCATGTGTACCTCCAGACAAAGTCCCTAGCTCCTGTTCACCTGTGCCTCCAGACAAAGTCCCTTGCTCCTGTCCACGTGTACCTCCAGACAAAGTCTCTTGCTCCTGTTAACCTGTACCTCCAAACAAAGTCCCTTGCTCCTGCCCCGGTGTACTTCCCGACGAAGTCACTTGCTCCAGTCCCTGTCTACTTCCAGTTGTCTGCTCTGGTGTAATCATTTGTCCCGGTGTTAGAGTCTGTAAAAACCATTGAATACATATAATTGAATAAGTAAAATTAATTAATCATAATTTGCAATAATCCAAAACAGTTGCACTAGGTGATGACATGTAAAGTTGGTTTATTGACAAGGTGATATTGAACTGACAATAGCAAATTACTACAGAATAGCTCTATGTACAGCAATTTGCACACACAATTATACACGGAATAACAGACATGCAACCACCACAACATAACCCTTGCTTATATACGTTTTTTAGCTGTTAAATTTGGCTTTATTTATCACACAATACACTTTGTGACTTGGTCCAACTTCCGCGTATTGACAACTGGCGTTGACGGACTAGCATAATTATAGGCAATACAGCGCCCACTGTGGCACTGGCACGTCCCATGATGATGATAAGCGTATTAGGACACAAATCCAAATTGTTTAAATATTCGGATGTTGAACGACAGTTATTATGAGATATTTCCTAAATTAATGTATGATAAATATTGCATGTCAACGCAGTTAAGATAATACGGACGCTACGGTTGTCATGGGAGATATTACGTCATAATGTAAGGTTTGGTCAGCCTAAAATTGTAAGAACAGAGATAGTGGTCATTGCAGACATATTTAATCAATGATTTAACGCTAGCATAAAGAAAACCCAGGTTGATACAACTTATGTAAGGCAAGCTATAGTTTCTGGCCAGTTTGCAGCTTTGCTTATTGTTTAGTATACACAGTAGGGAGGGGTAGAGTCGCCCCGACTGTAATAATAACTGGACTGTCAAACGGGAGAAATGTTTACCCGATTTAGAATGCAGGCCATGAGAAACTAGTTTAGTTGGCAACTGACCGTCCCCAAGGACACAAGAAGGTCTCCAGTCCTGGGGAGGTTCAGAAGGTGACCCGATACCTTGCATACGACGGTCATTTCCAGCATGTACGGGGATGACGGTTGTATATGGACATCGGCCAATAACGGCTTTCTCGATTTCCTAAAATGGTTAACCGCGCCTCCACTGAGGCGGGGTTCTTCAGAAAGCTCTGGTATAAATAGGCCAGAAATAGACTCATAAAGCAACGGGTGCGCGCGATCTAAATTACCACGCAGCTCGTTCAATTTGGACTCAAAATTATCGGCAAGGATGGGCCACGCCGGCCCATACCTACCTTACCATTAGAAAACTAAATTTATTGAAGACTTTTAAATGTTAAATGGGAGACACAAGAACAGTGGTAGAGAGACCAGTCTATGTTGTACGATCTACACTTCTGCGTTAATAAAATCTTGCGAACCTGGAAGATGCGTTCACGGCTTATTATACCGATCTGATCGTCTGCGGTATTATCAGTAAGCAGCTAGACGATCTGGCGAGCGACAAAGACAATTACTACACAACTGTGAGTATTCTCAACGAATGCACGCGCCCTTAAGAGAAGCGAGAATCTTACAATATGTGCAAGTTACGACTTATGCCAATTACGAATTACTTGTATCACAAAACGACACGTTCTAAGGCACCGTATAACGAATATATACTTACATTTTGACAGAAAACATTTCGGATGTCCGGCTGATTCAGTTTTCTTTTCTTTTTTGGGCGGCATGTTGAATTTCGGTGAACGTGCGACAATGAATGTCGCGTATACGAAACGCCGCGTAAGCATTGTGTGTTTATTCGGACTCCGCTATGTGGCGCCACTGTTTGTTGCTTCTACTGTCAAGGCGAAGTCACGTAGTCGTGGTAAGAGCGACGCAAGAACGTAGGACTACCGTATAAAATAGCCGCATCAACGATACGAGTAGTTATATTAGCAATATAAGACTACACTAAATTAGTATATCCTTTATATGTTTACTGGTTATGAGGACTTTTCAACCGACGTACAACAGCAAAGTGGTGTTATCAAAGTGACAACATGATACGGGCCCAACTATAGGCAAGCCCGCGCGCCAATTGTCCCAAGCGTTAAGACAGATGCGCGTCATTCTACAGGGGAACGCGCCATTGGCGCATGGCGCGTCCCAACAGAGACCCCTGAATAGGCCATACGAATTAGCAAAGCAAGAAATAATTCACATCACCATAACTGGCATTCGTAACATGGAAGCTCAAGTAACTGGTTTATAAAGCGACAAATTTATCGAGTGCCATTATAAAATAACACAAACAAATAATAAGGTCAGTCTTGGACAGAATTTCACCACCCACCCGGGTGTGTCTTCCAGTTTCTTCCTGTGTTTCAATTGTGTAACAGCCGCCTTGACATCATTTTCTGGAGCTTTCTTTTCCTCCAAGGTCCGTACAATATCACCCAAAATACACAGATCAATGAAACTTTGACACAAGACAAAATGTTCCAACCTTGTGCCATTTAATATGAACTAGTACTAGAGGGTAATTAATGTCGATACAATTCACCACATGGCGTGCTAATCCCTAATATTGTGCTAATTAAGTGTGTCCCCTGCTGTCAAAACCGACCAAGATTTACACCATAGACACTTCAAGTTAGGAAAATGTAATTTTTTTTAATATTGTGGTTACTTTAGAATCAATACCGCTCTTTCTGAGGCAGGGCTTATGATTCGCCTGAAACTTTAGGATAGTAGGTATGATCTTGGATTAGTGGCGGATTCATTGAAGTGGGGGAGGTGAGTTACACTCACGAAATAGTAGTACAACAGCCCAATTACAATAAGGCCAGTTGACTACAAAGACAAAGTGATTGGCTGGCAATCAAATGGGTCCCGGATGGTTCGGCCCATGACGGGTTCTTCCCATGCCGACGGATGGTTTGGCCTAGTCATTTCGGCCCACGCAGACGGATGGTTCGGCCCACTTCGTTGAAAACCGTGTCGCTACTGAATTCAGCTACGGTCGATTCGGCCCACGCTAGTAGTGGAATTCTAAGCGACGGCAAAAAATTAAAGATTTCACGCAAAAACATACGCACACACTAATATATAATTATTGTAGAGCACTATCCATAAGATAACGGATATGACATAATAACTTTTAGGTTATCAATGGACCAGCTATACTGTCATCAAAGTTGGGAAATGTTTATAACTTGATTAGGCATCTGACAATTCTACGACTATTGAAAGTTTATATCATAGTGATATTATATGTTACATATAATATATTTTATTCATTACATATAATATTATATATTTTCATATATTTGAGATAATAATATTAATTTACTTTTAAATTCAAGGTTATCAACTGAACGGCTGATACCATCAGATTTTAAACTTTTTTTACATATGTTTATACTTTGGTATATTTGGTATTATTTATGTATTAAAATGCTTTTATTGATTACCGGTTTAATTTTATGATTAAACCAACTAACTTCCTAATGTCAAGTTATAAACTTGTTTTGTATCTTCATCTGTATATATGATTAATAAAAAAACTATTTAATTTTTAACGCATCTGTACGTTTCTCAAGATTAGAAAACGCTATTAATTAACATAACACATCACATTTCCCAGTTACAACACGCAAGTTGTAAAAAGTCAAGTTGAAAATAATGAACGTAATAAGGTCCACGGGCCCCACTTTCCAGTTAGAATACGATAGTCGTCTTGGCCCACTCATACACGGTTGGGCGATCTTTTACTTTCTGACCTAACCATGAAAACGACCACCTATAGCACCCAAACTTCTCCTCATATATCTACTATACATATACACATGTCACATGGCCAAAAAAGTACATTTACTTTCTCAAAACTATACAAATTTACAAAAGAATTAAACCAAAACATGGCCATCTCCTACGGCGCCTACTCGTAGCTCCAAGGCTACCGTAAAATCAATGCATATGACAAGGCGTCGTTCAGTTTCACCGAAACTCCGTGCGGCAGCACTGCGCTGCTATTACAATTATGTATTTCTGTTATATAATTGTGCATGTGTGCGTGCCTCATTGCGTGTAATTATGTATATGTTTCAGTATTACTTGTACTTTTTATGTGTGCTATATATGACATGTCATATTCTTAGATAATATATATATATATATATANTTAACTAATTAATGTATTTTAAGCATGTGCGCTATATAAGTATACTTATTATTATTATATATGTGTGCGTGAGTGCATGCGTGCGTGCAACTAGTAAAATGTTATAAGTTGAAGTTATTGTAAATTAAATAAATGGTGATGATTACATGTATTAATATTGAGTGATGTCTGGGTGTGATGCTGTTTTAATAACCTATTTCTTGATGTATGAAACATCTACATGTTGAATAAAAACACGCTACTTTTCCTGAAGAATGCGTTATATGCTGCAATCTACGCGCATGTGTCTTATTTTGTGTTTAACTTCATACTGATTAATTGAGGTAACAACCGCTGATCTCTAAAGAAATAAGTGGTATCAACATATACAAACTAGTATCACATTTCGTGACAAAGTAATAATAATATTTTTTATTGAGGTCATTTGTATTAGATTCGACAGTACGCTTTAAATTATGCGTTAATACTGGTGCCAATGTAATTACTGTATTTAAAAACACAATTGGTATTAAAATAGCGCCACAAATCTGGACAAAGTCCATTCAGAGATACTTAAAATGCATATAAAAATATAACACAATCTGATGATAATATGAATAAAACTAATTATCTAAGAACATGTCACATATCTAAAAAATGCAAATAATACTGAGACATACATAATTACGCCCAATGAAGCACGCACGCACCCACGCACACTTAAAACATAAATACATAATTGTACTGTTTGATTTCAATCAGCAGCGCCCCCGAACAGAGTTTTGGTGAAACTGAACGACGCCTTGTCATATGCATCGATTTTACGGTACTCTTGGCGCTACGCGTAGACGCCGTAGGAGATGGCGAAATTTTGGTTTAATTCTTTTGTAAATTTTTATCGTTTTGAGAAAGTAAATATACTTTTTTGGCCACGTGACGTGTGTATATGTATAGTAAATACATGAGAAGTTTGGGTGCTCTAGCTGGTCGTTTTCATGGTTAGGTCAGAAAGTAAAAGATCGCCCAAGCCAAGGTTGATTGAGAGCGAAAACACTTCTCGGTTCACCGGTTGCGAAAACGGTTGGTTCGTCCCATGGACCGAACCGGTTATGGGCCGAAACATCCGACACCCAATCAAATATATGCCATCCATTTTTCACAGACCGAGAAAAACAACGTCAAAACATACCGTTGGCGTTGAAGCCTGCCTGGCCCTGGGCCGTATTTATACTCCAGATACCGATGACCAGGGCGACAGACCTCCACCAAACCTTCATTCCGTGGTTGTTTGTAATTTCGTCATGGCGATGTCGAGAGTGCAGAACACGGCAAATCTAAAATGTGTGACCATCGATGACGCGGAATCCCTTCGGCTTCGCTATCGTGGTCACCGACGCACTTAGCCTCGATTATCCAGGCTCCGCGCTGTGGCGCCACTGTTTGTCGCCCACGTCATCACCTAGATGCAAAGTGTACTTTTCTAAAAAGTTTTCATTGTGACGGAAATTCTGTATGTACCCAGATTCTGTTCTGTCTTAAAAAGTAACCGGAACTGACGAAAATGTAATTTGTGTTTATTCTCAATTACGTTTCAAGTACTTTTAAATTACATCATGTAACTTTTAACTCAAATTAATCGCTACATAAAAATATTATAATCGATATATGACACACATTTTCCCCAGTATGTAACACGATATGCAGCTATTAAAAAATGCTGCTATAAAATAATTGTTTTTTCGCGTTGAGTATGTTTATATTTGCTCTGTTCACATACTTTTATTTCTATTTGAAGTGATAATTGTAATTGACAATTGTAAATGGAATTTGTATTTTTGAGGTTGCATTATAATTGGTATTTGGTTATTATAATCTTAAATTCACCATATTATCTTAATACTAGATATTCCGTGAGTGACTCCGCAAGGCATATTTGCCGCCTTGTTTACGGACAACTTGAGTTACAAATTCGTGTCTTCCGAGAATACGGGGCCAGGGGCTTACACTCGCTGTGTTCACCCCAAGTCGGCGTAAAAACGTCACCGTGACATGATGGGAAGACGTCATCGTGACCTGATTGAGTCACTCGATGTTGACAATGAACGACATGGAATGTGAACAAGATAATAATGTGCGACTCCGTACATATTTATTGACACTTTATGAGACAGATGTCTCCCAAGATAAGCCTGGTCAACCTCCAGCTTCACCAGACTGAGCTCTGTAACAAACGGGGTATCTATTGTTGGACGGTTTACAGAGTATATAAGTAACAGGGGAAAAGCGATTGGATGCCATGAACCAGTAACTGGATCACACTTCCCGACAGTGGTGAGCATATCACCCACTGCCACAATTTGATTATAAATTAAAAATAGACAGTTGCGGAGTGGTATAAAGAAATGGTTGGCATGGCAACGTCATTTTTTTACGACTTGTTCTCGAAAAGGCAGAGGTGAACAGCCGAGAGTGAGAAAGAAATGCAGAAGATCGCGATGGACGGAGGCGACACGTCGAGAGGTTGGAACAGATCAAGATCACCATGGACAGAGACGACACGTCGAGAGGTTGGAACAGATCAAGATCACAATGGATGGAGACGACACGTCGAGAGGTTGGAACAGATCAAGATCACCATGGACGGAGATGACACATCGAGAGGTTGGAACAGATCAAGATCACAATGGATGGAGACGACACGTCGAGAGGTTGGAACATATCAAGATCACGATGGATGGAGACGACACGTCGAGAGGTTGGAACAGATCAAGATCACAATGGATGGAGATGACACGTCGAGAGGTTGGAACAGATCAAGATCACAATGGACGGAGATGACACGTCGAGAGGTTGGAACAGATCAAGATCACAATGGATGGAGACGACACGTCGAGAGGTTGGAACATATCAAGATCACGATGGACGGAGACGACACGTCGAGAGGTTCGAACAGATCACGATCACGATGGATGGAGACGACACGTCGAGAGGTTGGAACAGATCAATATCACGATGGATGGAGGACACACGTCGAGAGATTGGAACAGATCATGATCACGATGGATGGAGACGACATGTCGAGAGGTTGGAACAGATCAAGATCACGATGGATGGAGACGACACGTCGAGAGGTTGGAACAGATCAAGATCACGATGGACGGAGATGACACGTCGAGAGGTTGGAACAGATCAAGATCACGATGGACGGAGGCGACACGTCGAGAGGTTGGAACAGATCAAGTGACGTGGTCTCCACCGCGCAAGATGAAGAAGAAGAATGGTACTCTTGATTAAAAAATTGATTCGTTAAGGTGGCTGACAATCATGAAATAAACATAATGAAACTTTTAATTTTAAAGGTTATTAGAAATCCATTAGACCCCAGAAGCGCAATAAATGTTGAGTGGTTCCGTGCAAATTGTTTGAAATATCTCACATAGCAACAGCTACCTCACCAATAAAATACTGTTCTCTGACCATAATCAGTCATAACATGAGATTTATTTACTTTTCAAATATAAAACAGGAATAATACAATTTGATATGTTCATATTATATAAAGCATAACATGTCAACATCGAATAATAAAATAGCAAACGTTATATTTTTTATTGATAAAGTCACAGAAAAACCACATTTTAGCTAAATGTCGACAGCATTCAATATTTGACCCACAATGAATATTGTTACTTCAATAAAACTTTGTTAATGTGTTCATTTATTATTTATCTCTCTAAAAAGGCAAACAAAGGTGGGGGCTTCCGAGCAAACATTTGAAATATATGACGTAGTAACAGCTACGTCACCAGCAAAATACTGTGCGCTGGTCATAAACAATCATGATATCAGATTTATTTACGATTCAAATACAAAACTTGCAAAAATATTGCAGTTTGATATATTAATATTATATAAAGCGTAATATGTCAGATATGCATAAAACAATTGTAACATTTATTGTTAAAATGTTATGTCATTTATTAAATCATGGGAAAACTCTAAATTTTGACAATGTTTGACCCACGATGAGTAATGTAACTTTAGTCAAACTTTGCAGTAATGTAAACTTTGTATTTATCTCTATAAAAATGAAAACAAGTTGGGGGATCTCGTGCAAATTTTTTATATATCTAACACCACAATGAATACTGGCATTTCAGCAGTTGGACAAAATGTTAATTTATTATGTATCTCTATAGACAAAAACATTTAAAATCCCAGGCAAAAATGTTTGTTTTGCTATTTTGAAAACACCACCCTAACCAAATGTTCTCGTAAAATGCCATATTATGGTAACATTGTTATAAAAATCCATATTTTGTCCCACGAGGAGTAATGTTGTTTTAGTAAAAGATAGCCCAAATATTCATTTATTAGTCATCTCTACACATAGGAAACAAATTATGAAGTGCCGGACAGAAATTGAAGTTTTGCTATCTTGAAATCAGACACTGAAGACAATTTTCTGTAACGATTCCACGACATACGTTAACCTGCTTATTTACGCGGGGTGCCGCATGCACAAGGTTTAATTTATAATGGTCTTGGTTCTTCTTAACGTTCTTTTACTAATAAATGTACCATTTTGTTTACTTTTGGCATTATGGGCGTAATTTCAATCGGCAATATAACTTTTGTGTTGATTTAATCGTCGTCGTAACAATGATGCGTAGACCAATGCTCAGATAAGTTAATGTCAGAGTAGTCAGCCACCTTAAGCTGTTTTGACCAGTCACGTGGACATGAATACTGAGATGAGAATGGGATGTTTTAATTTCGGTGGAAATTAGCTGGGGTTCAGAAGTCACTTTTCACTATGTACCAACATTGGAGATCAGTATATCATAAATTAAACTATAAGAAACTTCTCATTACCTAGACATGTAGGTGTGTTACTGAACCAAATAAGATTAATTTGTGTTCCAACATGTTTTATTGCTGAAATATGGGTCTAAAATCTCTCGCTGGCTCTATTTCGCACACAGAAACACACACTTTCAATGGCAGATTGTAGGAAAACTAATATACAAATGTGGAACTATAGTATGTATGTTACTTTCTTCTTACAATGGAGAATAAGCATGCCAAATTTAAGTTGTAGCACAAAACGTTATTGGTATTTGAAGTAGAGCAAGAAAGCTTCATGATTTCCGAAAATTTACAAAAACAACAGGATCAGCCAACCAGAAGAAACTATTCGAGCTACAACTTGACGTGTATGGTTAACTGTGGATTAACTGGTAAGCTTTGGTTGAAATAAAAAATATGAGCACAATAAGATTGTCTTATTTTGGTTGATTTGAGACGGATGTCAACGAACCGGATTCGCGACAGGCTAAATCAGTCGAGGATGCAGTTTTAAAAGCAGCGTCCAGACAACGGTCAAAGTGGGTAGGGCTAAGTTGATTGTTGGGCAATTTCGGAATTGACCGGGTAGTGTCACGGGCCATTTTTGGAATCACGCAGTGACCCGCCATTTTAAACACAGTGTCCCGCCATTTTAAACACAGTGACCCGCCATTTTAAACACAGTGACCCGCCATTTTAAACACTGTGACCCGCCATTTTAAACACAGTGACTCGCCATTTTAAACACAGTGACCCACCAATTTAAAGACACGTCTATGTCAACACATTTTTGGGGTCAACAAAGTGTACCTGGGCTAAACAGTATATTAATATCAATTTTAAAACAAATACTTAAACTACTAACTATTGATGGGTAACATACAACTGTAGAAAATGTGATAAATAATATATTTCTTTTCATAAAATACAATGGTGTGTTATAATTCCAATAAGGCAACGGCGAGTGACGAGTTAATGACATATCTAGTAAATAAATTTATATGTAATTTTTACGTAGATGTTTTAATCACGTCGATCTCAGCCCACCAATTGTTTATTGGTGCCTCCTAAATTCGATTTTTTTTCTTGTCTCATTTCAAATTCATTTTGTGAAAATTCAAACCATCTAGGCTATTATCCACTACGACATGCTAGTTTGTTTTTGCAACTGTTGTATGTAGTTTGTGTGAAATCATCAGACACCCTATTAAATTATTTAATTATGTATCAAGAAATGATTTAAGTGAAAATATAAATGCTGAAAACGCAGGAATTTCGCTCTTGATGAAATTTCATAACTTTGTCATGTGGTCGGCGAGAGGGTGGAAGTTTTGACCCCATAACGTGTTTACCGTTTTGGATATTTCAAATAAAGGTAGCAATATTCCTTGTTCGTGAGTGTGCAATTGATTCCGTTCGGGTCTTAATGTCTGCTCAGATAGTGAGCTTACTTTGACATCAATAAAGGTTGCAGCTCCTTCTCTTTCTTCTAAGTAAACATTTACAATGGGTGTGCTCCCTCGGATTTCCGTTCTGCTTTGATTAAGAATGTGTGAAGACCTTGACAATTGACTTGCAACTCTTGCATTGGTTGTTTCACTGAACAAGTAATTTATGAGAATTGTGAAGCTTTGTATGCATTATTTACTATGTGGTCCCAACTTACCATAGGTGGTCATCGAAACATAGATTTCTACCGCAAAATGTTTTTTTTTACTGGGTTGACTTCCCTCCCAACGTTCAAAATAATAACAAATAGTAGCTCTACCGTAATTCACTACTCTGTGGATAACATAAAACTCAACAAGGCATTAGTAATTGTTTTGTCGGTGTGTACCCAAAGCTTAATATTGTATGTTCTATATGCCTTTAATTATAGGTAAAATGTGATGTTTAATGCAACCAAGGTGCTAAAAATCCAAGTTAATGAGATGAGCGATCACGTGGTTTTGTGACATTTAGTCTGGGTTTACATTTAGTCTGTGATTTTTATGCAATACTTTAGTGTAGTTTCACTCGCGTTACTATGGCGAGTGGTGGCGATGTCAATTTTCCAGAATAAAGTAAAATGAAACGATTTCGAACCGAATTCAGCTGAAGCTATTCCGAATTGGTGACACGCAAGATCTACTCTGTTCTAGCTACTAATAGATTAACCTTCACCTTAAGGGTTTGTTATTCCTGTACTTTTCATCAAAGGAATGCCATGTTTAACTACATAATGTCGAAGTACACTGCTTTGTCTGTTTTGTACAGTGAGCAGGTGTGAATAAAAGACAATGCTTCACATTCAAAATTATGTGACGAAAAACATTATATACATCAAAGATCATATGCAAGTGGCTCCGTTGTATTCACAATACTATAATCGCTTATCACTATCAATGCTCTGTGTTTGATTTAATTGAGGACATTTCTGGGGAGAATTTTCCCTGATGAGGGGTAACGCATGAAAATCTGAAATATAGAAACAATATATTATGATAATTGTAATTACTTTTATTTTAGTTATTTAACTGTATAATAATATTATTGTTTTTGGTGTAATATATTCAATTCAATTCTTTAATTCACACACAAGTAAATATATAATGCTAGTTGCTACATATATGGCTCCATATAGTTATACACTACACGACAATATAATGAAAAAAAAACAGATGAAACATAAAAGATATATATATATATATTATGATTGTGCAAGGTCATTATGTAGATAAAGTAACTTTACCCATTGTCTCCTTATTCTTGATTTACATATTATTATTATATTAATTTTAAGGATACAACGAATTGTGTAAGTTCTAATGATCGTCTCGTTGACTGAGTGTTACAGTTGTAAAATATGGCGCCGTATTATATGCGAATGGAAGCGAAAACTATAAAAGCGGTTACAATGTAACAATTTCGGATTAATTTGGAACTAAATCAATTAACAAATGAGTGAATATATGCTTTATTGGCAATAAGACACACATTAAACCTCAGGAGCTGGGAACGCAATCGTTTGGGCCGAGATCACTATGTCGTTGTGCTCTGAGCCGAAACGTGGTTCCTTAATTAAATGCACACCTTGCAGCAAATCAGGGCACGACGATTGTGTGATATTTAAATAAATAGTGCGTTACGTTAGTAGTAAATGTATCCACAACTCATCAGCAATGCTGCCGTTAAACCCTCGCTTAGAATGCCAAAGAACATTACAGAGAAATTAGAAAGCCGTGCAATGCGATTATTGCGATAAATGGTGCCACATAAGATGTGGAATTACAATAGACGCCACAATATACCAACTGATGGTTGAAGGTAATACTGAATGAATGGTGTTGCCTATTGACTTATAAAAACTGTGCATTAAAAAAAATATTACAATAAGTAAAACACCCGAATTACCACACTTTTGGTAAATATTTTTCATTCGTTGCCACTTCTGAAATAATTCCTTTGTTTCCCTATCCGTTATCGTATTGTTTTTTTATTTGTATTATTGCCTATCTGGCACATTGACATTATACAATTTTGCCATTACTTAAACACTTTCTTTTTCCATTGTAATTACTCTACTCATTTCCGTAGCGTCCAACCATCTGTTGACAACTGTAATATCTATCGCGCTGAAATATTGTTTAACCATTTCCCCCGATTTCACCAGGTATTTATATACATAAATATTTGGTGATTTCAGGTAAAGTTCACCATCACTGGCGATGTTAACCGTGCAAAGCAGCGTCGCCCGAGATTTCGTCCACGCTGGTGGAAGCTCCGTTCTCGCCGACCGAACGCACATCAACGCCACCACACAGATCGCCAACTCCACCCAGGTCGCCAACTCCGCAGTTTAACGTGACGTACACCGTGCCATCCGCAATTCCACCACCAGGGGATCGTTGTGCCTTGTCGATATCACCGGATACTGGTGACGACAAGTATCCAGCGCCACTGAGACCTGACGATCTGTGCTAGTCGTCCATCACCGACCTGACCCACATGATGTAACTGCCGGGGCACGCGTCAACACTTCAGTTAGAGTGAGGAACAAGTTGTTCGACTCGTAGACCGCAAAGCGGCGCAACTAACCCTGCACCACCTGGCGGTGTTCCCTGAGGTCCAAAAATGTGAACTGTCCAATCACTGTTCGCCAGGAAGAGGGTGTGTTCTTGCCTGAGCCCAGGGAACAAACCCATCAACCGAATCTCGGTGCTGCCATTGTGACATCGATTTCGCACGAATGCAAGAGCACAACTGATCTCATCCATTCAAGTCATCTGGGGCGATTGTTGGAGAAATTATGGCCGAATTCGTTCCAGACAACGAACCCTGCCCTGCCCTGCCCTGCCCAGCATCACCCAATTGTAGACAACGCCAACTACCACCGTCCTCGGAATCGTCCGCAGCACCACCAGGACCTACACTGACAACGGAATATGGATACCCGACAACTTTCTCCGCATGGCATTCATGTCCAGCTTAATCTGCTCTCAAACGCCAATACTTGGTACGTCAACGCCACGTTCTACGTCAAGCGACAGCCGTTCTAACAGCTGTTTACGTTTAAATAATTTGTTCGGCACGAAGGCTGCACGAAACAACTGCCACTGTTGATGCAACTCGACGCAGAAAGATCGACTACGTAGTTGTCTTTCGGCAACTGTGTGCCATGCTTCCCCGTCGCCGGGTCGAGCGCATCGTGCTGGATTTTGAAGATGCCACGTGGCGCGCAGCAGGCATCGTCTTCCCAGATGGGGAATTGAAGGACTGTGCCTTCCACTTCACACAGGCCATCTAGCAACATATACAAGAGTGCGGCCTCCAAGCAGCATAAACCACAGACGACGGCACCTTCAAGTATCTCCGCAAGATTGTGGCACTCTGCTTCATCCCAGCGCAACACATCGCCCCCATCTTCCGACGATTGCAACGAGAAGCCACCACAGACGCATTGACACCACTTCTGCAATATATCAACCGCACGTGGATCATGAGCGATATCTGGCCACCAGCTACTTGCGCATGAACAACGACCTCGAGAGTTGGCACAACCGATTAAACGCCAGGGGTCGTGCCCAAATGAATTTATACATGCTGGTGTCGCTGCTGCACGATGAATCCGGCATGATCCCGATACAAGTGCGTCTCGTGTCTGAGGGAAAGCTACAGCGGTATCAGAAGAAGACATTCGTGAATCCTCAATGCAAGATCTTTGCATACTTGGAGGAATACGAGAAAGGCGACCGTTCTACTGTGGAACTCCTGCGAACATGTTCGCGACTGTACGGGCCAACATTTAAGGCATAGTCAACCCAAGACTGAACTTGACGCCCACTCTGTCTTTCTCGACAACTGACGACAGGTTCGCCTAAAATGGCCTACTTTGCAATAATTCCAGCATTTTGCAGCGTTACGTCCGTCTAGCCGATCGTCCTTGGGTGGCGCCGCCCGCTTTACAAGAAGCAACGTCCGCACTCCTTCGGCCACGACAAGTGGTGTCTATTTCAGCTGTTCGTACTCCTGCGCCTTCTCGTTTGACGCGGAATCTTCAGTCACTGTCACGGCTCGTATGCTTGAACTTTGCCGCAGCGCCATACTGTACGACTCAAGCTCCATGGCGAGGCGCAAAGCTTTGTGCAAGCTGGTTGGCCTAGCCTGCATCAAGCGGATGCAAAAGACGAGATAGACGCTCTACGTCCTCCGCTAGTTCAGGCAAAGGCTCACGTTTGAGCCTCCAACGACTACGGCGCTTCACGCTACTCAAGTTCCCGCTGCCCTGTCCTTCCAAACCTTGTCTCCAGAGGTGTGACGAAGGACCCTGCCACCAAGCACAATGCTTGGTGGCAGGGTCCTTCGCTGACGATTGTGCCCACCCAGAGAAGACCGATATATCGATGTAGGGTGACATCTGCAGGCACGGACGGTGGAGCGGCATGGCTGAGTGGAGTCGTTCCACTCACGCCAACCTCCAAATGTTGGAGCCGAGTCTCCAGCTGGGACGCCTGCACCGCGAGCTGTGATATCTTCTCTTCCAGCTGCGACGTCTTTACCTCCAGCTTATGCTCGAGCTGGTCGATTTTGGCCGTCACTGTGGTGTGTAATGCCTGGACAGCGTCCAGTTGTTGTTGCTGCTGCAGCTGCTGCAGTTCTTCTTGTCTCTCTTGACATTCTGCCGATACCGCATGCATCAGGGTATCGCAAGAAAGCCACTGGTAATCGCCAACATGGCTTCACAGCCATCCTATCGAGCACTCCGTATAGACAAGGCCTCAATGAAATGTTGACCAAATTCGGATCCATCCAAAGCGACGAAAATACCAGCCCGTAAACCTTCGTTAGCACTCTGCTTACCTACTGGTCATTCGTCCACTAGGAAATGATCAACTACATATTCCAGTAATGCAACATATCTAATTGGTGTCGATGAACTCAGTTCGTCCAATTCAGATGGTAATGATGTGCCATGTTTCACGACCATCAATGTTGACGTGGATGTGCATTCCATGGCGGATGAGCCGAATGATGTGTCAGCCGATGAAAGAGACCACCACGAGATACCAAGTCCTGACAGAAAAAGCGGAAAGGGTGACTATATGCTGGTCGGGTTCGCTCAGAAGCAGCGGTGCTCGTATCGTGCTGGCAAAATAGTACAGCTTGACTGCAGTGACGACGACGAAATTCAGACGCGTTTCTTAACACGAGCAGACATGCGTAAGGATGCATCAATCAATGGCGAGTTTATGTTGATGACTTGGCTTGGCACCCTCGTTCCGACATAGTGCGCAGGTTGCCGATGCCCTCCCAGGCTGGGCTAACTGACCGCACAGCTGACAGTTCATATTGGAATGTGACTTGGAGACAGGTGAAAACATGTTATTTAGTTAAATCCTAATCCTTAATAAAAGAAGACTTGATCTGTCACGATCGCTCTGACGTCATGCGCAGATTGCGGATACCTTCTCAATCTGGCTGAAACTAGGCGTACAGCTGATACAATCATATATCTGTGTAATTTGGAGATGTAATTTGTTGCTGTAATTAAAACATACCCTTACTGAGAAATGACAAACAAAATTATTTGGAACAATTATGAAACTGACTACACGTTGTTTGCATTTGTTCATCCTTGGGCCTTCATGTGGTAGAAAATCGAGAATAACTACTGAAGTAGGTCAACGACATGAATGCTACATATAATACTGTTAGGTTGTAACACACAATTTCCCCCATAAGTTATGAAAATAATAGCAAACAAGATGCGTTAGCACTTGTACGTAAGCCAATATTTCGATGGGACACAACACACACGTAGTCGGTTGTGGGGGCACAACAACACACAAGTAGTCGGTTGTGGGGGCACAACAACACACAAGTAGTCGTTGTGGGGCATAACAACACACACGTGGTCGGTTGTTGGGCACAACAACACACACGTGGTCGGTTGTTGGGCACAACAATACACACGTGGTCGGTTGTGGGGCACAACAACACACACGTGGTCGGTTGT
>SDWI01002346.1:0-13449 GCA_009193005.1 Lamellibrachia luymesi
GTGACTTTGCGGCGAATTTACGTACTCAGAAACTTCCACTAACTACTCACATATGAGGACATTTCTAACATACCAACGAGTGACATTGCCATAAGTACTGTCATGTGTAAGTTAGCCGATGTCAATGACGTTATCGTCACACAAGGTAACAGTGTTCAACAAGGAACGGCGAAACGTTACAATGTTGGAACATTGGCATTGACTTGTTGCAGTATCAAGCGGATTTGAAAACTGAGTTGGTATCTTGGTGGCGAAATTCTTTAATCACCGTGGACATATCAATAATGTTTGCGATATCTGACAATTCTGAGGGTAAGCTCGTTTATGACATAATTAACTGTGCTGCAGTTTATTGATTTTTACCCAACTGTTTAGTACATTGGTAGCATATTGCCAGTGGCTGTTATGAAGTTGTATATGTGTTGATGGTCACATATTCTTTCGATCATGCAAAACGTTAACATGGCCACCAAATAGGAAACGTAACTGTGGCATGAGCCTTTCTTTAGTCTATTGAAAGTTCCACCACACTCTGTACATAATACACAGAGTTATTGCCGAGTTAACCCAGGTGCGGGCACCGCAAGATATAGGCAGGAACGGCATTCTGAAATTGCATAAATTTCTGTGTAACAAATCCCAACACGCAAACAAAGGTAGAACCTTCTTTGATCTACGTTAATGTTTGGTTAGAGGTGATGGCTGATGTATGTATACTTCAATGCAAGCAGTAAACTGACCATTTACGACTAATTATGCAGAACTAAAATAATCTAAACGACAGGATACATTTTCAGAAATGAATCGACATCATTGTTGGCTGTCAGACAGATCATTTATGGCCGAAAAATGTAAGTGAGGACATGTTTTCAGGCGACCAATCATTCATTGTTTTGTGTTGGACAGCGGAAACATTTATGTTGTGCATGACATTTTAAGTTACATTACCGCTTAGCTTTTGCATTAATTTTAGAGCGACGTGCTTTTTTAACTGTCGTACGTTTACGTATATCCATTTAAAAGGCTAAAAACTGCGTTATTTTAAAGAAAAAAGTAATATAAGCAACTTTAGCAAAGTATACTTGACGATTTGTATGCACCTGGTTCTTCATTAATATTATGCTATTTTTCTTTTGAACAATCTGCTTTATCAGCCCAACGTCTTTGGCTACATCCACTAACTTGAAATAGTCAACACCTTTGAGCACGTGTGATATCGCCAAAAGATTGAGCCTAGAATATGTTGTTCCAGATCTCAGACGGGTAATCGTGAGTGAATACAATGTATATGTACATAGCCAACATTAATGGGGCCTGTGTTTACACAGATGTGGAGGTTTTTTTCTTTAGCACTATACAAATTAACGCAATTAAATGACTTTTAAATAGCATTATTGGGGAAAAACATTTTCTTTCCCCAAATATATAAATAAATGCCATTTTAGATAGGAATGAACAACATAAATCTTACTTATTATTGGTGTTACAACAACGCAATTTATTGTTAATCATCAAAATGCAAATGCAACTTAAATAGAAAAATAGTGTAGTTTCATCGCTAGTTGGCCAATGCGTCTTGTGATCGCGGTCGAATTTGTCATCAACCTCTGCGCATGCGTAAACATCTATCATATCACCCTTGCCACACCTTGCATTTGTGTGCAGATTATGCACATCGTTATTTCATTTGGTACATTCTTAGTCAATATTCAGACAAGAAATACGATAGAGTTAATTTTATTATGACACTTTTTACGTCTCTCAATTGCACAAATGGCATGACGCAGCCAGTCGTAAACAACGATGGCTTCGCTCTACCTATATCACTCCGCGAACCGTCCATTTTTAATTTATAATCAAGTTGTGGCAGTGTTGATACGATGAGTTGTGCTACTCTGGTTGGGAAGTGTGCTTAGTTGTAAAAACATGACATGTTTAAATATTTTTAGTTGTTACTCTAAAGTTATTCTTGTAGCAAAGTAAAACAACTTATGACAATTTAAGCTTCAATATGTATTCACGCTGACGACTGAGTTAAGAAATAGTGAACATTTCTCAGTATAGTTCGTGAGGAAGTTTGTAATACGCACAACCAAGGCAGCGATCAGCCTGGACGAGGGCAACTACGAACGGCCTCGCGTATCCGATGACGTCATCCGACCAGTACGTGATTAGTACTGACGAAGTCGCCTTGATAAGACGATGAAGATGTATAATTAATAAGGTAAAATTTTTCTGGATATGTTAAAATAATAATTTTAACATGAGTTCAGACATTTTGAAGCGTTGATTTGACAGAATAGTGATCTCTGTTTCCACGGCTCTGATGTTCACCATCATCAGAGCCGTCGACATCCTCCAATCATCCCGAGTACCCGCCGTCTCTCATGCAATTCGCAAATTTCCGGCTGTCCATTGCCTCACGTTGTCTAGTCGTGCAGTCCATTTGCGTCCAGGTTTGTTCTTCTCTTCGACTTCGTCTTCGATCAATGTTATTACCATTATGTATCGTTGCCGTTTTCATTGTCCATATTTCGACAGTTTTAGCCGCTTCAGCTGTGCTAACAGTGCTTTGTCTTCAGACACGCCAACCAGTTGTCGGACCCATACATTCGTCTTCTGTTGACACATCTGACTCGGAGCACACGGTGCCACACCCATATCTCAAATTCGTCCGTCTTTTCCATAGCCCAACTTTCATAACCGTATAACGCCGCCCTCCAGACTACCGACTTGTCTAACTGTATATTCTGAAACAGCATGATCTCCGTTGACTTCCATATGTCAGTTCGATTATGACACTCCTGATGATAGCCGATCGAACCCTTACATTGGCTATGCTGTTTTTTTCAATGTTGAAAAGTGAGCCTATACATTTCAAACACCTTGTCTGGTTAGTTTTCTTGCAGCCTATGTTGAGCCGTGACATGTGTCTTGGCAGCATTGATATTCAGGTGAAACGTAGCCAAATATTTTCTAATTCAGTTGATTGTTGCATATATTTTTATCTCGCTCAACCAACCTTTTTGTTGCCTGTTTGGTGTCGTTTCTTAGTGTGAGGGTCGAATAAGTTATTCCTTCGCTGCTGACGAATCCAAACTGTTATCCTGCAATTCCTGATGTAGTGTGATACGACATCCGCTGACAAATGATATCAAGCAGCACTTTAGTTGCATGAATTATTAGGTTGATTATGTAAAGATATGTCTTAACCCTTTAGTTAATATAGGTTTATTAACAATATCGATATCACACACATTGAGCCCCCGCTCTGGCATCTGCACAAACAATGATGACGCCCACTAAAACGCACAGTGAATGGGGCTCATGTTACAACCAGTAATGTAATAATCGACCGGTAATGTAATAAATCTACCAGTAATGTAATACCCGATCGATAATGTAATGAATCGACAAGTAATGTAATAAAAATGATGATGATAATCATTAAGATGATGATGATGATATTAATAATGATGCTGAATAAGGTGATGATGAGCCTGATAAATTATTATGATGATGATGACAAATAAGAATTCATCTTAGTGACGATAATAATGATGATGAAGATTATAACGATGATGATGATAATGATAATAATAATAATGCTGATAACGACGGTGGTGATGAGGGTTATAAATGATTATGATGATGATGATGAAGAATATGAAGACAATTAAGTTGCCTTGGTAATAATGATGACGAAGATGATGACACATGAGGGTTATCATGATTACGATAATGAGGACGAAGTCAATGACATCCTCAGGTGGTCTATTGGTTGGAGCACTCGACTGTCAATCGAGAGGATGGTGGTTTGATTCCATATGCCGCCGTTTGGCAATTTCGTTCACCTCACTTTGTCTGTATCTTTATTTTTGTTATTTTCACTGTTTTAAAAGCACTGATTTGACTTAATTATATAGAATATGGAATTGTATCCAATGTTCAACTTCCGGCAGCGTGTAACTTGTGCTTAAGACCCCTGTCGCAACTTATATTTATGTGCAGATATTGCAAATCTTTATATCACATGGCAAACTCCTAATGTTTTTTGCAAAATGTCTCAATTTTATTTTCTTACAATTGTTTCATGTGTAAATTTATTAGAAAGACGAAAACGTTAATTTTGTATGGAACTCTTTTAGGTATTTCAAGTGCACAGTTACTAAATATAGCAAGTCGTAAGCAAAAATGGCGTCGCCCTGCCTACCAGCCGTTATACCACACGGCCAGCCGTCCATTTTGAGTTACTAATCAGGTTGTGGCAGTGTTGATATGGTGAGTGGCGCCATTGTTGGGAAATGTGCGACGTTGAGTTTCGCCGAGCTGTTCGTGACGTTTTGAAGTTTGCTGTGAAGTCATATGTCGCGCGGTCATAGTAACGCTACAGACAAACACTGGCAATCAGCGATGAGTATAACTTAATTATTCGTTGTTTTCGTCTTGTTTTATGCAGAATACTGGTAGTCACTCCTAAGGAGTAACACGGTCAGGGGTGTGTGCGAGTCTAAGTCGACCAACATATTCAGAGCATTCCGTCCAGTCAGTCAGACCCGGGAAGAATAAACACTGCATGGTTACGATCATCTCAGGAATCACTCACAGTATAAAAGAACTTATCGCGAGAAAAACGAGCGAGAAAAGCGTGTATAGTTATCGCCAACGGCGTGGCAATTTCGTGCGCAAACATGGGTTGCATTAGGGGGTGTTTGTGGCAAGTTCCGTTGGTCCGCGGAAGGAGAGGCGAGCCCGATGTGATGGCGCAGTTAATTGGAAAAACGGCGCAGCGGACATTGATTGATAACAATCTTCGAAAAGAATGTCACGACCGAGGTTACATTCAACGTGTGCAGCGGCGTGTGTCGTGGTGGTTGACTGAACTGCTGCCGAGGTGTGGCAGTTGCTAATTTGAGCAAGAGCTCGTGGCGGGCGACGTAAAACGGATGACATTTATTTTAGCGGGTCGCGTCCACACTCATGTTGAAACGAACGAGCACTACTTGGTGTCAGGCGTCGACGGCTAGTGTAATCTAAATTTCTTGATCACATCTGATGCCTGATGCTACAGTGCTGCAGAGGTAAATGAATGAATCAACTTTTATTTGTTCTCTCTACCAACTATTACGTTGTTGCTTTCTTTGAAACACCGTTCTCCTTAAATTGTCCACATTACGTTATATCTCCATCAATTCTCATGACAGTTTTCTGATACCATTATACGTTTAGCATCGTTCCGATCAATTTCTATCTAATTGTTGAAGTATTTCATACATAACTGAGAGTTACCTGAAATTGTGGAATGCAATGGTTTCATTGACAACACTTGCAGAACGAATCGTGTAGCTTTAAATGACAATCTTATTAACCAAAATATTGATTGCTATGAAAATGTTATGTTTATCATAAATTCTTATTATATTTACCTATTTAATTAAATATAATAATTTACTAAATTGGTATAAGTGATTATGCGCAATAACCAAATCGCCGTCTTGCTTAGGTTGGTGACTACTGAGACACGACAAACAATAATTTTTTTTATTTCCAACACGGGAGAATGAGTCATGACCTACAAACCATGGCCACGCCCTTGCACAAACATGTAAATAAAAGATATCGTAGAAATATTTGTTGCAGCTATGTAATTCAACAAGATTGCAACACGTTCCACATTGCAAATGGACAAGGAAGCTTATTGACTATGGAGAGTCCAACAATTTGTAATCTTTATGGAGCCCACTCTGTCAATTTTGATACCATTTACTGATACCATACCTGATACCATTTACTGGATCAACATACATTTTGTTCCGTTAAGTCATCTACACTGCCAAGTCTACCTAGGTTTTGTCAGCCATGAATTGTCTAAGAGCTGACGTCGCTTCCACATATCGACTACAGACACACCACACATGTGAGTGCAATTTTTATTGTGGACAAATAAGAAATCACAAGAAGATTTTTCTTTTTTTCCTTTGTCCAGCGCGTCGTCTGTTGCTTCATGCGGTCATGACACTTTAGGGTTTAACATGGCCGGTTTCTGAAGAAAAGCACAAATACACCCCATGATAGATAAATCGTGCGGCAGCTTGGTGTGTGTGTGTGTGTGTGTGTTTGCGTGTGCGTGTGCGCGTGCGTGTGCGTGCGAGTGCGCGTGTGCGTGCGCGTATGTGTGTGTTTGTGTGCAACTTATTTATAAATTACTAAAAGAGTATCAATTAACTACAACACCAATTTACAGATACACACATGTTCCACTTCACGTTTGACAAGATGTTTATCTTTCACTCTCCTCCTAGTCGCTAAGCATCACGGGCGTCAAACTTTCAGTGGTTCATCTACGGTCCAACGGCCGAGTCGTCTCAATTAATTTTAACAATTCACCCTGTTATTACCCTTTCTATGAACAATCGAACTACCCTTCGTAAATAAGCACAACTGTCTGCAACTGCTCAAGAACAACCAGTTATGAGTTCAAATTTCTTAAATACCTTAAATAGGAAGACAATAAAGGACTATTTTTTAATAACTGCATATTTCATAAACATGATTCGAGACAAGTCTATCGTCAGATAACAAAGACAATTGGTAGTCAATCATACAATTCTTCGCCCGATATTTATTTATATGCTAAATGACCTTTGTGACACCTATATGATATATGTTTCGTGCGACATCCCACTGGTTTCATCATAACGCCTCACCGTGTTATGATTTACCGTTAGCGAAGCAATTCCATATAGAATCACCTTCTGTGTCGACATTCTTGTATATTAAAACCCAGGTAAAGTGACAGTGACTGTTCATAACAGTTATCCAAGAGGTAGTTATCGTTACTGAAATTCTTACGTGGAAGCCGGCAGGCGCATATGAGACATCCATATTGATTTCTCTTGAATCCGTTCTTGCAGTAAAACATGCAGTTGAGGGGCCTACACCTCGGTTTCTTCACCCAGCACGTCGCCTGGCAGGACATCTCGCTCGGGAACCGGTTCAAGTTGTCGCTGCATCCGCCGTAGTTGTACTCCTCGCAAGAGCTCGTCCTCTTGTTATAGAACCAACTTGTCATGTAGGTCTTGCATATACGTTTATCGACCGGCAGGTAGCAGAACCAGGGGCGAACTGCGGGCAAATATACCGTATAGGGCGTATCATTAATCAGTTCAGCAATCTAGTGGCCTGGACATTGTTAACATAATATTTATTTATGTAGTTTTTCTATTGAAACTACGAAACTTCTGTTGAAACTTTCAGAAGCCCTCTAGAAACACGTTCTCTCTTTTTGTAAAGCATTTAATCACATATATGTTATTTGTATACTATCATAAACGCGAATGGTATTTTAAATGTAGCCAAGTTCCGGTCACAAATAAAGTTTACTGTACACATTAAGCATATGCAACTGTAGAAACACATTAATCATAAAGATGTATGTAATATCATATTTGTAGTAGGCGGTCGTGGAAATACAGCTGTTCGCAAAGCCTTTCCTATTTTCGGATATGCATACATACATATACGAATACATACATACATACATACACATATTCATACATACATACATACATACATACATACATACATACATACATACATACATACATACATACATACATGCATGCATGCTTACATACATACATACATACATACACACACATACACACATACATACATATGTAGAGCACTGATATAGGATTCTACATACCATTGTCAGCGCCACCTGCATAAACCCCCAGTAAGAGAAGTAAGCACCAGTTGAACATGTTTATCTGAAACAACGAAACAATGTAGATTACAAATTTGTTTTGAAATTTGCATGTATGTAAGCTGTGCTATTAAAGTAACCAGAGGAATCACACTGCTGATAAGATCTAAGAATACATATGAAGTCTTATTTATGCACATATAATATGAAAAAATTTAACATCATTAAAAATATACCTACTTCTTTGAAACGATGTCTTATAGCATTTTTGCTATAACTCAAGATTAAACAAATGATCGTACGCTAGCTAAGAATCAGTAACGCATAACGCATAGTTTATTGTAGTAGGCTACGTGTGCGAGATATTGTTAAGCAAATCATTGATAGACCCAACAATGACAATGAACGACTGTAAAACATATGTATCTGAGAAGATTATTAACGATGTTGAAGTAAACACCAAACGTACGCCGTTTAAGAACAAAACTTTATTATGATGTTTGCAACATACAAAAATGTATATCACTTGTATGCACAGCGTTACTGTTGTACAAGTTTTCAATTAGAAATACATGGCACTATTTTGTTGGAGCAGCGAGCGATTCCCACCTACCTTTCCAACGTCGACGTGGCTGTCAACTGAATTAACTTCACCGGAGCCGCCGGTTTGAGTAACGGAGCAAGCGTCATGGTTCACTGACCACGGACGTTAACTTACTACGCCCTCTTCGATTGGTCGGTCTGTGAATGTTCCATATTTACCATTGAACTTCACGTTACAGTCACGCCTGTAATAGGGTGGCTGTCTCACAGTAACGGCTATCTTGGGACAATTACAAATGGATTTTACAGTTACACATTCGCTATTGTGAAGGACAAGCGGCCTCGATTGACCTGTTTCGATGGGGCTTCATATGGCGTGTTCCGCCACTGAATAGTTGTTCACCTATATCTATGTGATGAAGTGACAATGTGTACTCAGATAAGTAGTTTTACGAAGACCAGTGAATGCGATAAAGCGACACCGGGGAAGGAACTATGACATTCGGCGTTTCGCTGTTTGTACACGTCTCATGCCGACAGTCAAAGTCATTATGTACAGATGCAAACAAAGATTTGAAAGAGAAGCCTCCACCTAACTGGTAACTAATCGTCGCAAAGAAGAACCAGAGTTAATATTCATCTCGTGGACACCGACTCAGGATAAGGAAATCAGGAAACAAAGAATAGCACACACCACACTGATCTGGGAAGACTTCGATTCTGAAGTGGCTGACCTTCCATCCCTAGGGATCAATCGACCTTAATGGAAGCGGCTTGACAATGCCCAAGCTCCGGCGGACAAACGATGATGGTGATGAAAACAGAAGCCGACTGTGGCTATATTTTTGTGTTTCTAGTTTAGTGAAAAATCTATATCGTTTCTGACTTTCTCCACTGGCACGTTTGTTTATTTTATGACGATCGAATATAATCGACAGGATTTCATTAAGAATTGACTCTACGCCTCGTTGTGTATGGTTAAACAGTTAATACAAGGTCGGCATTTCGATGTTGGAAAATAATTCTGATTCGCTCGTTATCTTTGGGTGGCGGCATGTCAGATAACCACTCAACAACAAATGAACCTAATCTGTGATGTTTTGACATAACATACTAACTTGCTTCCTTCGAGTTGGCTCTTCAATGAACAGTTCTGCAACGCGCTTTGAAGGGTCCCAAGGACTGGATACTATAGAAGAACGTATATTTTACCTTTAAATTAAATATTCATTAAATGAAAATACATTTGAGAAATTGTTTCATAATAAACAACCGACTGACACTTTTCATTAGTTTAATGGTGCTTTTATAATACTTAGCTCGTGTTCCCGATATGTTTTAAAATGGCAACATCCGTGACGTTTCGGTGAGTAGATTCGCTGTTAAAGTAATTTGGCAATTCAAGTGACTTTGTCCCAGAAAATGGGTTATCTTTCACAACACATAAAATCATCACGTTTTCACACTGGACACCTACACACCATTCGCAACGCGAGCGTACACAATAGTAACTAAAATAAATGTCCTTTCATTTATGCCATCGGCTGACACAGGCTATTTGGTCTTTCATTCACTGAAGCGACACAACTTATGACCTGTCGTATTTCACTTCACCTGGGTCGTAAACAACGTAGTAGATCATGCTGTGTCCACCTGTGTCATAACGACCCTTCTAAGACCCGGATGTAAGGAGGCGCGGGCGAGTGTAATGGCGTGATACCCAGTGAAGCAGTAATTGTTCGCATTCATGTCTATTTTAATCTGTTGCGATAAAATACAATAATTTGAGATAACGAGACACAACATCTGGCGGCGAAGTAAGTGTTCTCCACGCTGGGAAAACACCTCATGAACATTTACAATGAAATTTCGCAGTGAATGCGCAACATACTCGTAATGTGTCAATGACCGACAAAACAATGGCGACATGCTCACGACTGTGTCTTCAACAGTCCACGACAATCTCGTTGACGCAAGCGTTATGACTCTACCATCCTTCCCACAGTTCGATTTACGAACATATGGAAATGTCGGACCACGTTGGAAAAAAATGGTTATCCCGATTTTACCATTTGATGACAGTCATACCCAGTGCGCATGCGTGCATTATTACTCCACTATGCTGGACACGAAATAGACAAGATATTCAGCAAGGTGACTGTACAAGAAGCCACAGATGACGTCATTTTGCGAACTCAGACAAAGAGATTGCACATCAAGTAATATTTGCGTGTCATTTTCAATCGCTCCGCCGCCGTGCACTTAGGGAAGACCTTGACCATGATCAGCTAATAGCAGCTGCTCGAGCCCTCGAAGTGAACAAAAAACAAGCTGCTGAAGTCGAAGCACATACAACGACTATTCACGGAATCAATTTCGTCACACCGTCAATCGCTAGACGGAGCCACCGAGCTAGCAGTCGAAGCTACAGAGGAGGTCACCAACATCCACGCAGATCATGTGCTCTTCCTCCTTGTTCCCTGCTGTACAGGGGTGTGGTTCAGGTAAAATATTGTCGAGCCACTCTTTCTGTTCTTTCTTTCCATAGTTTTCTATAGGCCGCTCCCTCTCTCCATCTTTCATCCTCCCCAGATCTTCTCATGTCCCTCCTCACGCATTCCTCCCATCTCGGCTGTGGCCTTCCTCTTTTCCTGCGTCCTTGATGTTTTTCCACCTCTGCTCTCTTTGCTAGTTTGCTTGCATCCATTCTTACCAAGTGGCTTGCCCATCTCATACTGCTTCTCACAAATCTTCCTGTTAGGCTGCATTGCATCCCAACCTCTTTCCTTAGGTCGTTCATCATTCTTCTTTCCACCCTCTTTGTTCTTGTTATTCGCCGAACCCAGTTATTCTCACACACTTGTAGCTTATGTTGTTGTTGTTCTGTCAACGCCACTGAAAACAGCAAACATGCTAAATCAGACAAGTATAACATTTGCAACTACCTTGGAAATCAACAATCACACTACTGTGGACGCCCTGAACTTGGAAAAAGGTGCAATTCATGTGGAAAAATTGGTCATTTGACGCTGCCAATACTGTGAAAACAGACTTTGTGCAGTCACTTTCAAAAGAACATGACTATGCAATCAGTGTAAGCAAAGACACGCCAAAGAGCGAGCATGTGTATATGACAGAGTGCTCCAGCAGTGGTATCGCGAAATGTCAGTTCAAAGTACAAGGTCAATATGTTGAGATGATTGTGATTCGGGCGCATCTGTGAACATCCATCCAGAGTTGATGTAAGTAGGTGCTGCAAAGAACTTAGTGTCAAGGTTAGAAAAGAAAATCGCAATATCAGGAAACGTTTGGAGTTACAGCTGAAGCTGCATAAAACAAAAGCTGGTGCATTATAATGCAAATCTACGGAAATAAACGGAAATGGCCAAACAATCTGCGGAACACGAGACTGTGTGCTTTGACTTTCAACAAAATATACCTATCCCACACTTGCCAGTAGGACAGGTCTTTTTTTTAATAAAACACAGCTTTTGGTTTATAACGTTGGTGTTCATTCATGTAAAATGGGTAATGTAATGTACAACTGACCAGAATCAACGGCCAAAAGAGGTTGCAGGGAAATAATATCATGCCTCCATCATTTCCTCCGCACAATAGTGTCAGCAAGCATTAAGCACCTTGACGTATTCAGTGATGGATGCAGGGGGCAAAACCATAATAATACAATAATCAGGTTTCTGTTCACCTTGGTATATCGCAGTCAGTTTGCGACCAGGGCTCCAATTTGGCGGCGGCCACACGGTAATTTGCCGCAATGTTCTGGCAATTGGCCGTCCTTCCTCGGAAACTAAACACTGATTCACGGCCTGATTTATGATACACCCCATTTCAATTGTAACGTCGTCGGCAGACGCCTACGTCGTCGGCAGACGGGCAACGTCGACAGCTGAAGGCAACGTCGTCGGCAGAAGGCAACGTCGTCGGCAGACGGGCAACGTCGTCAGCTGAAGGCAACGTCGTCGGCAGAAGGCCTTGATGTTTTTTTACAACACCGCTAAGTTACCAATATATTCATTGTATTAAGACATTTGCAATAATATGGCATGTTCTACTGGCTTTGGTGCCCTGCCTAATCGTGTTATTAAAGGACACAAAATCAGGTCATGTGAGGTACCTCATAAAAGACGTACAATTATTACATTATTCTATTTTTTTTTCAGATTATAAATGTCATGTTGTTTCCAATTTCAGTCAGTTTGTTTTACCTAGCTATAATATACAAATGTATATTACATATATTTTATTGTTAAGTTTTTATCGGTCTCTCCTTCACTTGTCTATACTTTGGTTCAACAATGACCCAACTCCGTGCCCATTGACCCCTTATAATTTCCCATTCGATATGTTTACAAACATAAACCATTGATCCAACCTGTATCTTGTTACTGTGGAGCAAGTATTACAAAAACTTTTTAAAGAAATGGGAAGGTTTTTGCCTCTAACCAAAAATAAGAGACGGCGGAGTTGGGAAGGTATTGAAGTCAGGTATTCCATTTCACAGTCATCTGTTAATGAACATCGATCTTGTCGTTCAGCAGGAGCAGCCTAAGAGGTGGACCAGGTTGAACCAAATTACCATTGTCACGAACTCCTGGACTGAAAGCATTGAACTTTTAACTTGTCATCTTAACTGTGTATTTACTGTTAATAGAATACGTTTTTACATTGTAATAAAAGTGTCAATTGCATTGTAGCTTACTTAACCTATCTGACTAGTGTTAATAGCATATCTACCCAGTTACTCATGATATATTATATTGATCAGATTCCTGCCTCTTGACAGGAGGAGCATTTTTAGGTATGTTAGCTTGCATAAGATTCTCTATTGGATTTTGTTATCCATGGATACTCTTTCTCCCAATCTTTTCTGTACTTTGATTTGTATTTCTTTTTTTGTTGGATTTGACTGCGGATATCATCATCATCATCATCATCATCATCATCATCATCATCATCATTATCATCATCACAGGGTCGCTGTTTTAGATATCGGGATGTTTTGTTGTAGCTGGGTTCTTCCTGTGGTCTGGACGGTCGCTTGTCTGGTGATGCAGGTGGTGTGGAAAGTAATACATCATATAGTGTGCAAAGTTGCTTGTCTGCCGATGCAGGTGTTGTGAAGATGTTCCTAATGTAAACCTGGAACAGCTCGGTCACGCACGCACGCACGCACACAC
>SDWI01002346.1:25113-38217 GCA_009193005.1 Lamellibrachia luymesi
TATATATATAAATATATATATATATATTTGGACCTATTTTATTTCAGGTCTCTGGAGAGAGGACGGCATGCAGGCAGTTCACATGACGGGTCCTCGGCAAGCTAGATCCAAGGGTACGCAGGGGCACATTACCATGTGTCAGCCACCTCATCCCATCAAACCTCCCTGCGCTCGATGGGGAAGAACATGAAGGCTATTATTGGGGATAAGAAGACTTTACTCTTTACTCACCTCCCAAATTTCACAGATTCACTAAAAGTAACACTTTTCTTTTTACACAAAAGCCAAAATAAACACTCATGTTTTTTTAACTTGTTTTCATACATGCATAGATGCACATATTTAAGATACAACTTGCTAGATAATTACTAAGGGCTATTCCAGGAAACAATAGCTGAGGGCAGCATTGTTATCATTATTGTATTGGTGGTGTGGAGTTAGGACAATTATTATAAATACCTGTTGTATGGTTGGTATGTAAAAAAAATATGTCACCCACACATCATTTCAGGGAACGGCCCTAATTTTCATCCAGGACTATAAAGGGTACTTCTCCCCGGATACAAACAGTTCCTAACATCACACAATAGCCTTACAATTAGTGCTACATGCATGCCTGATACGTTTGTACATGTACATCTCCACAAATTGTACTTGGTTCATATGGTCATTCGTCTGAGTTAGTGCAGGATGTGGTGTTTCTTTGTCGGTCTGGGCTGCAACGTCTTAGCTCATGTTCATATTCATCTACATAACCATGGTTCAGTCTGGTGCGTGCGGCGTACTGTACAGCTTCGGTATCCTTGACAGGGGAGGCTGAAAAGCAGATAATTAATATATAATAGAGAGAGAGGTCCCAAACGTGGATGCCAATGTTGCAGTAATATACATCCATACAGGGAGTGAATGGTACTCACGTATAGATTAAACAGTAACCACCAGAGATGTAATTGTACTCAGTAATCGTGTGTAATCTGCAATCATTTTAAAGTAACTGTACTCGAACTCAATTGGTCAAAAAAGCCAAATAAATGTAATCATACTCGATTACATTGCCAAAATAAATGATTACAATAATGCATATTTCTGTTAGCCAGGTTCCAATTACAATACGAGCAGGAAAACATTTTTGTTTTTACATATATTCCATCTATTAGTATGTTACCCTACATCCGGTAACACCCAGGAAGATGTAAACAGTTGCTAAGCTACATTTGAAACAATGTGGAAAGACTAGTGGTTGATACGTTCGTGGCTTCAGAAATATCTCCTCAATGAAACAATACAGGACTAGCAAGCCAATTACTCCCGTGTGGTGTGTTGGGGTGGCAGGGTATGTCCATGTTGTGTAATAGATCTTCAAATAAGGCATCCCATTGCTAGATTCCTCCCCAATTGCATGTGTATTGCCTAAACAACGGTACTGTTCTCTTAATTGTTATTTAATGTTTGTAACATTGACTGCCAGTTTAACATGTTATTTGAATTTGTCTTGATTAAAATTGGTGACAATAACAACATGATGGTTCCTATATATTTAATTATGTCAATTATATTCTTGAATTACATGCAAATGTAATCAACATTAATTACACCCAGTTTAAGAAAACATAATACATTGCTAGTTGCCATTACATTTCGAGTGAAAAAATTATATTTCAGTTGATTGTTACAAAACAAAAATACATGTATGGTATGTTGCTTTTGCTAGTATAAAAATAACTGAATGCCTATCGTTAGCCGGCATATATCAACATGACGCTATTGAAATTCTCCAAGCTCCCATTTATCTGTGAAAGAATGTAATACATTTTGTATGTTATAAATTTGTCATATTATTTTTTTAGCGATGAAGGTGATAAACGATTAAGGGGTCATCTTAGTGACGATGATAATGATGATGATGATTATGACGATTATGATGATGATAACGATTATGATGACGAATATGGTGATAATAATAATAATGATGCTAATAACGACGGTGATGATGAGCGTAATAAATGGTCATGCTGATAATATGGAAGAAGATGAAGACAATTAAGCGGTCTTAGTGCTGATGGTGTGACGAAGATGATGACAATGAGGGTGATCATTATTACGATTATGACGAAGACAATGACATGCTCAGCCTCATCATCCTGCTCCGGCTCCTCCTCCTTCTCATCATCATCCTCATCCTCATGTTCACCCTTATAACAGCTAGCTATGCTGACACCCACTCGACGTTCACAAACGTATGATTAGCATAAGAATCTCAGAACGAGTGAGCCGCACGTTTTCTGCGAGGACATATGGAATGTCGTTCATATAACCTCCCAGGTAACGCACCGCAGTAACTACATGCTGGCATACAATAGGATCGATTCAGACAGAGTGGTAAGGATGAAGGGGGGGTCGTTAAAAAGGGTCACCTCAACAAATGAAAGAGGTAATCTACACTCAATTAAGGGATCATCTCAAACAATTATTTAAGGGATCACTAAAAATGCTTAAAAAAAACTTTATCATAATTTGATCAAATTAAGGGGTCATACATTTAGGGGAACCGTCAAAATGCAATGTGATATTATATTAGAAACTTAAGCTTAATCGCAAAAATAATAAAATAAGGGATCAGCTGAAACCATTAAAGGTTTATCTCAGAAATTAAAGGTAAGGGTAATTTCAGTCATCTAAAATGTTCATCTAAAGTATTTTAAAATAGTATTAAAATTAAGGGATTTTATCAAAAACAAGTTAAAGGATAATTTTAAAAAGAGTAATTAAGGGGTCATTTAATAATGAACTAGCTGGTCATCTCAAAACTTTATGGATTCATCTCATAAAATCAATCGGTCGTCTCGAAAAAAAGTTAAATAAAATAAGGGGTCATCTCATAAAATGAATGGGTCTTCTCAAACAAGTTAATGGATCGTCACAAAATATGTAAGAACAAAGCTAATTAACTCGTCTCATAAAATTTAGGGATTATCTCCAAAATTAAAGGTATATTTCTAAAAAGTTAAGGGACCATATAAAAAACTGTAACTAATCGTTATAAATTAATATTATAAATTAAAATAAATTAAGGGATAATTTCGTAAAATAATAGGGTCTTTCCAAGCAGTCACTTCATATAATAACGGGAAATATAAACATATAAGTATTCATAACAAAACACAAACTTTAGGGGTCATAAAACATATGATGGGGTCACATCGAAAGCATAAGGGGTTATCTTATATAAATTAAACGGATTTAAAAAAATAAATGAAGGAATCATTTTGAAAAATGTAAGGGTCATTTAACAAAATAACTAACTCATCATTTAAAAAAGATAAGTGGGCCATCAAATCATTAGGAGTCATTTAATACATATAGTAAGAAGGCCATCTAAAAATCAGCCTCTTATTTACCTTTTGAAGTGATCACTTTTTAATTTACAGGTACCCTTTAGTTTTGGGGATTACCTCTTAATTTCGTAAATTTTAAATGTACCCGTTAATGTTATATATTGCTTGATTATCCCTTAAATGGAAAGAAAAGGCAATTTGTTTGGGCAATGCACCTAAAAGAATGAATACACACTAACCGTTTGCAACTACAATCAACAATATCACGCCAGTGGTTTGTCAGGAAAAGCTTGTTAAACAAACATCAACCATATTTCATGGGCCGCGCCGTTGCTGTCGATAAACCTACGTAGCGAGTACCTGCTAATTTCTACACATTTTCCACACTTCCGACAAATGGTGCTTGTTTTGTATGAATATTTGAATTTTTTTAATAACCCCTACACTTTTTTTAGAAAAACCCTTTATTTTATGAGATGACCACTTAATGTTTTGAGATGATCCTGGAATGCGTTGACACGATCAGCCAGTTCTTCTTAATATACACTTCTATTTTTTTTAATTATTATTTTATTTGTTTGAGAAGACCCGTTTATTTTATTCGATGACCCTTTAATATTTTAAGATGATCTTTTAATTGATTGAGACGATCAGCTAGTTCTATTTTAAAGAATACCTACGTGTTTTAAATGATCCTTTAACTCTTTTAGAAGACCCCTTTATTGCATGAGGTGACATTTTAATGTTTTAAGATGATCCCTTATTGAGACGATCAGCTAGTTTATTATCAATGACCGCTTGAATGTTTTGTGATCCCATAGCTTTTTCGAGAAGCCCCATTATTCCGTATGAGATGATCCCATATTTTCCAGACAATCAGCTGCATCAGTTATTAAATAATCCCTTACACTTTTTAAAATGATCCTTTACTTTTCTAGAATACTAATTTATTTTATTACATGACCTAGTAATGTTTTGAAGTGATCCATTAAGTTATAGTGACGACCAGCTTATTATTATTTTTATAATTCACCCCTTCCAGGTTTCTTTATGATATGATACCATAATACACTCTGTAATTTGTTTTTTTCCGAGACGACCACTTGATTTTATGACTCAATAATGTGTTTGATATGACACCCTTAACTTGATCAAATGATGATCAGGTATTAAGCATTTTTAATGATTCCTTCCTTACCACTCTGTCGGACTAGGTCTGATTGTTTGCCAGCATGTAATTACTGTCGTGCGTTACCTGGGAGGTTATATGAACGGCATTCCATAAGTCCTCCCAGAAAACATGCGGATCACTCGTTCTGAGATTCCTATGTTTGTGGACGTCGAGTGGGTGTCAGCATGGCCAGCCGTTATAGGGGTGAACATGAGGATGACGATGACGATGAGGAGGAGGAGCATGTTGATGAGGCTGAAGGTGTCATTGTCTTCGTCCTCATAATCGTAATAATGAACACCCTCATTGTCATCATCTTCGTCATCATCATCATCACTAAGACCGCTTAAATGTCTTCATCTTCTTCCTCATAATTATCATAACCATTTATCATCATTATCATCACCATCGTTATTATAATCATCATTATCATCATCATCATCATCATCATTTTATCATCATCATCATCGTCATAATCATCATCATCAGTATCATCATCACTAAGATAACCCCTTAATTGTCATCATCATAATCGTTTATCTCCCTCATCATCACTTTCTACATCATCATTATTAACATCATCATCATCATCATAAAGATTATCATCATCATTTTTATTACAGTACTGTCGATTTATTACATTACCGGTCGATTATTACATTACCGGTTAATTTATGACAGTACCGGTCAATTTTCACATTACCGGTCTATTTATTACATTACCGTTCGATTATTACAATACTTGTTGTAACACATGTGTGACGTGCTTACTTAAGCATAATGACCAACACTTTTAAACTATACACTTTATTACTTTTGCGACTTTAAAAATGTTAACTTAATTAGAAGATGAACTTTATTTAGTATATTACTTATTCGTCATTTATTATGCTTATGTTGATCAATAAAATACACTCGTACAGTACCGTGTGTTGTTCCTTTCTCGTTTCCACGTCAGTTAGACCCTTTGATTTTCGCCGCCGCCGCCGCCGCCGCCGCCGCCGCCGCCGCCACCGCTGCTCGTCGGATGACCTCTTACCCCTCTTAGAGGACTCCTTGACCACTCCTTGACCAGTCCTTTCGTCACTGGGGAGCGCTGATGTCGCTCGTGTAGTCCTACAGCCGACAGGGGCGCTGATGTCCCGAGAGCGACACTACACCTCTTTCCCTATATTCCCACACTAGCCATATCATCCCGGTTTTCCACAAAATCTATTTTTACTAGCCATCCAAACATGGGGCCTCAGCTGTTATCCATTTCCACTTCTCCCTAACAGCAAGTCTTCTTCCTCCACATATTTTCACCCTTCATAACCATCACATCTCTCTTTACACTGGCCTCCCATCTCAATTATGACATTCCCCTTTTCCTACGGCCTGGCAGTTTCATCTGTTTTGGTAGTTGGCCCTCCACCATCAGCACACCATTCATTACACAACACTTTTTAAAGACAAAACCCTGAGGTCTGACAACTTGAGAGAGACGCCTATTTCGCTATAATATATTATACTGCTATGTTCCGTTAACGTGCTTGTAAAAGTGGACAATGTGTATATTATACATTTATTTTATGGTTATACTAGAGTCGTAGTGATAGCCACTATCTTACGTAACAGCGTTATATAGCTTTTGTCGAGCCAGGCTAGGCGGTAGTCCTAGACATGGGCACCATGTTAGGTAGCAGGCCGGTAATGTTTACTGAAGCGTATCCTTGACTGGTTGACTATATATTATATGCTGGGACTTTTCTAACCAGGGTCAGTCGATTGTAGTTCGCGAGGAGGCGGCTGCACTAGTTAAGAGACGGCCGGTGATAAGTTGCGAGAAGGCAACTGTATTGCAATTCATAAAACACGGTTGTAGTCCGCGAGAAAGCTGAAGCTAACAAAGTTACGACAAAAATAACTTGGTTGGAAGCGCGCAAGGAAACACATATAACAAATGGTGTGACGCAGCACAATTTGAATAATGCAAGAAGCGACTGGCGTAAGTATTATATATTACTTTGTTAGCTGATAATATGTGTGTGTGTGTGTGTGTATATATATATATATATATATATATTTAGGTATATTCGTATGTCCTATGTGTTAATACATGTTATGAAGTTGAAGAGTCATCTACTGTAAATATGTTTTTTAGAATTTACCAAGAATTAAGTCATTATTTGCATAAAGCGTGTCGGCCATTGTTGGCATAGAGCTTGTCGGGTGACACGCCCTGTAATCGGATTTTGTATAATTTAAATGGTAAACTGATGTGATTATCATTGTGTTGTTTGTTCACGTGTATATGATAATTATTTACTGTCAGCGTGGTGATTGGGTTAAATTGTATCATACTGAACCAGCGTGGGCTGTATAGCCGAGAGACATATACGCAGCAGAGGGCGAGCTGGAGCGTCGTGTGAAGGCGTGGTCGGTTGAGCAGCAGGAAAAGATGGAATGTCTGGGAACCAGTGACACAAGTAGTGTGTGGACGGTGTTCAAGGGATATTGTGAATCGTTTTCATTGTTATTTCATCTTAGTTCGAGTTACACTCGCAGTGTAGCGAGACGTTGGTTATTATTTATTGTTTTGTTTTTGTAATTATGAAATTCTAAATGTATGTATTGTATATGATTTACATTCAGTAATGGAACGTAAATTAAACGCGTTAACTGGCTGTTATAGTATAGTATAATGGTATTATTTATTTACACGACCATTGCGCGACAGCGTCACAAAAAGAAAAAACATAACTAAACAGACAGTATTTCAGAAGCGTTTTTGTATGTTCTCAGCGTTTGCCTGCTTCGAGTACATCAAGTAATTAAAAACGCATTATATCAACTATGGTAAGTGCGTCATACATAGGAAAACATACAAAAGAAATATCGATTAAACATATATGTATATGCTTGTGTCACGCAATATTACATGGCTGGTGGATTTCTACTCGTCGAAATAATATTATACAAACCATCTAAGTAGGTGAGCGTTCACGTCGGTTTTTACTCTGATCTACGGTGACTGATTGCGTTTACAGAGTCAATGGACATTTGCTTCATCTACTCTTACTTAGGACAGGCTTCACATAATTAACACAACTGAGCTGGTGCGCTATGAATTGTGTCTACGAGGCTAGGTATGCCTTGTTACGGGCTTTTTCTAATAAATGCATACGGGCGTATTTCCTGCGCTGCTATTCCACATTTTTTTTACCCATTACACGACAGTTATATCCCTTATAATGTTACGTGTTATGCAAACTCGCATTATATGCTACATCGCGTTCATATACTCACACTAAAGCACACGCGCATGCACAAACACACAAACGAACACGCGCACACACGCACATACTCACGCGAACTCACCCACGAACACACGCATGAAAACCCCCACCGACACAAATGCTTAGTAGCTGCCGTCGCTGTCACGTTGATATATCGGATCCGGTTTCGGATGACAGTAAATCGCTGTTTACATTACGGACGTTGCTGACGTCGACATCACACTGGAGTTGTCGGGCACCAGCAAACGAACGCAAACGCACGCGTACTCGCACTGGCACATGCACACGCACTTGTAAGCGCGCGCGCGCGCACGCACGCACGCACGCACGCACGCACGCACGCACGCACACACACACACACCATACGCATAGAAACACACGCTCGAACGCACAGTACAGCCACGGCACCTCCAAAATAAATCAAACTAGTGAAAAAACAATGATAATTCATGTGAATGCGATATCTAGAAATGTTCCGCAAAATATATATGTTCTGTTCTGCGGACAACGTGATGTATGACTATCTTAGAATTAGCTATATTGTGTTATTGCTCGATAGTTCGTTTATAAAGAGAAGAGGCTAGTACATGCTGCACTGCCACAGCTTTTATCCCTTTCCACTTCTCCCTAGCAGCGTCCACTTGTCGTCCTCATCCGCATTCCTCGCGTCCCTCTTTACGCTGACCTGTCATCTCACTTACGGTCTGCCCCTATTTTTACGGCCTGGCTGTTTCATCTCATCTGTTTTCTTAGGTAATCGGAGGTCCAACATCAGTACACTATCCAGTACATCACACTTAAAAAAACTGTTCTGACAACTTGAGAAAGACGCCCATTTCGTTGTAAGAAATTCTACCGCTGTGTTCTCCTAACGTGCTTTTAAAAGAAAAAAAAGGAAAAAGACGGTATTTCTCAAGCGTTTTTGTAGGTTCTCAGCGGTTGCCTGCCTGGAGTGCATCAAGTAAATGATAATATACACGCCATCTACGTAGAAGAGCGTTTACGCCGGTTTTTGTACTTATTTGGAGGTGTCGTGAGTGTACTGTGCTTTCGTGATTGTGTGTTTTTGCTTATGATATGAGTGTGTGAGAAACACTGGAATTTACAAACAACGATTATTTTATTTTGTCACCAAAATCAATTATATATGTTTCAAATAAAAGGTGTGTAGTCTTGGTAGCTCTGTCGTCATCAAGCTGCGACTGCCTGGGCAATGTGTACGAATAATGTTAATAAATAAATAAATCAGGAAAACAGTTTTTTAAATTAGAAGTTAGACAATAACTATATTTTGTCTTAATATATGATTTATATAAACCGACTAAGCAAACAAAACAATTAAAATACTAATGTATTTATAAACAAATACTAATAATAATTATAATAATAATCTGGGTCATTAACTCTTTATCGACGTGTAAACTATATAATTAGCGACTATATGTTTTATGATGTTGACAACACCATATATGGAGCGATATCTAGAAATGTTCCGAGAAATATATATGTTCTGTTCTGCGGACTACGTGATGTATGACTATCTTAGAATTATCTATAATGTGTTATTGCTCGATTGTCCGTTTATAAAGAGACGAGGCTAGTACATATAATGCTGCACTGCCTCAGCTCTTATCCCTTTCCTGTTACTTTGACAGCATCTCTCAGAATATATTCACATTTGCAATAGTTTTAACATTTTGCGGCTACATTTTTCATGTGCACATTTATTATCTATAGTTGGTGTTTTGATGGCAAGGAAACGCCTGACTTTCATGAACAACCGTGCCACACGCACCAGTTTCTGTTTACAGGTCATGTAGTCACAATCTGCCATGCCTTGACAATAAGGTTCTGCATACATAACAAGTATCATTACAACTTTATCTATATGCACTACACGAGGGAAATGATTGACAAAAACAGGCTCAAATGTTTCTATGAGTGAAACGAAGCAAAGTGAAAGATAAATCAATGTACCTGTTGCTCGGTAGGCTTTTGCCTTCAAAAACGTTATAGTCAGAAAGGTTAGGCACTGTAAATTTGGAATGGCATTTTGAACATGAGAAAGGTATCCTTCTTAACACATATCCATCCATATAGCTTACCACATTCTGTGTACAAATGTTAAGCGTGGTCACGGCATTGCTCTCTTATGCACTTACAGACAGGTGTTCATCATGCAAAGTAGACTCTCTAATCTCATATGCTGCGGAAACTTATGAGAAAGAGGCGATATCTAGCAGACCCTCATCAATATCAGCTTGACAATTGACGTTCTCAGTCGAGCAACTTCCTTCGGTAATTTTCGCTTTTCGGGAGTTTTGCATTCAGATGAGGGGTCAGGCAATGGTTCATCCAATAAACACGTAGTATAGCTGTATTCAAGTGATGTACCTGCAAAACACATACGTTTTACTAATGCACAAAAATGGATATAAGTATATGGGCACATCCATTCACTGTGATTATTGTTTGTGTTTTAGGTAAAGAAACATGTTGTTTAATATATACAAACAGACAGATGAATACAAGAATACATAGATGAAGAGGACTGAGCAGTGCTCAAATGTTTCTATGAGTGAAACGAAACAAAGTGAAAGATAAATCAATGTACCTGTTGCTTGGTAGGCTTTTGCCTTCAAAAACATAACAAGTATCACCACCCTATCTACCACCCTACACTTATAGCCTAGGCTAGCACTGCCACTGATGCAGGCAGTCTACGACTACCGTTGCCTAGCCTCAGGCTGACAGAAGCACATCTTTGTACACATACTAGATCGAGGTCACAGTGCTTAATCTTGCTAAAGCCTTTTCACACTGACATTAGTCGACAATACTGTTTTGGTAGTAAGGAAACACTCGTTTACTCGCAGCTAACGCATGCTTCGACTTCATCTTAGACGTTGGCGATAATAGGGCACAACCACAACATTGTGCTAATTGTTGCTGTTATTTATGCAATAATGCTTTAATTTACTTACCTATCTTTGTCCTTTTCATTCGGAAATCGAAATAAGCAGACAACCAATTGCCGCGCATATCCTGCCACCACGTTTTATTAACCAAAGCCGGGGCAGTCCTGGAGGCAGTGGTCGTGCGAGGGACCAAAGCCGGGGCGGTTCTGGAGGCAGTGGTCGTGCTAGGGACCAAAGCCGGGGCGGTTCTGGAGGCAGTGACCTTGGTCGGGTCTTAATCAGATCAAATATGACGTTCTCTGCCTCCCCAAACATGACTGCATTCAATGCAGATGTTATTGTTTTTTTATGGATCAGATGTTTATAATCATATCTTAATCGGATCAAATGTCACTGTTTTCATCGCCTGGTGATCATGGTGTTGAGCATAGGTTAATGTCTGGCTGGGAGATGGTGACCTGTGAATTAACCGCTTAGCCCATAAAATGTGGGTGAACGGCAAGCCTAAGGTGATGTATCTGGTAGGGCATAGCGTTACCATGACCACCAGATAAATCATGTTTTTTATTACTTATATACCTTTATTGATCCATCCTTGTTTTTTTATTTCGCTCTTAGTGCAATACTGCTATGCTTATGCTTTGGGCCACTTTTCATGTTATGATGGTATCACCAGGTCCCTGGATTGCAGTATATAAAAGTATCCCAGAGGAGTGGCAGACAGAGTTGATAGCTCCAGTATGGAAAAGAAAGGGATATATTCACGATCCTGGAAAATACCGATACATCACGTTGCTGAGTCATATATTGAAGGTGTTTGTCACGTATTTCGGTGTATGTGTATGTAAAGTGCCTCAAGCTAGGGGCGGGCCGTACGTAATTTAAGCTAATCCTATGGGTGTAAGAAATTTCGACAAATGACAAACAACACCAAGGTAATAAACATGAATATGTTTATAATGAATATAAAAACTATCGAAAATATACAAATGAAATAAATAACTAACTCTAGATCAGGTTGCCAATACACTCACACCAAATTACCAAAAACAATCCTACGTTTTCTTCAACGATCACCTTTGAGGCTATTCCCTTTCAAGGCCTTAATACCTACATCAGTGTTAATACATTCATCACAAGCAGAAAGGCGTATTGCCACTTATAACACAATGTTCCGAAAACAATAATAAATTCACAGAAACCTGCCCTCTGTAGCACAAAGTCAACAAAACCCTTAGCGTCGTTCTGCTAGTTGAATAGGCCGATAATTGATGTGGCCGTCGGTCGTCTGATCTCACCGCCAGCTGAATACGCCGGCGGTACGGAACTCGTTCGACAGCAGCGATGTCGAGCTTGTTGTCGGCTGGACGATAAATAGGCCGGATGACAAATAATTGTGGAGACGGCGACGTTTTCATGACGACGGGTGATGCGGACGCTCTCGTCTCGCACACGGGGAAGACAGCTGAACGGTACAATTGACGCATCTTACGCCTGCCGTCTATATGTCGTGGATATAGCTAACGTGTCGTGACGACGGCTCATGCGGGCGCACTAGTGTCGCGTCCGCGCCGGGTAGGCAGCGAAATAGTCGGCTAAACACACTATAGTTCGGTCGTCAAACAACGTGGAGATGACGATCGTGTCGTAAAGGTGGCTCATGCAGACGCCCTGTTGTCGTACATGGAGTTATAGCTGAATAGTCGCAAGCAGTCAGTAGGCAGCAGCAAACGAGACGCAGCCGAGGCAGACGGTCAACGCATACAGTCAAACAATGCACATTACTTACTTGCGTGGCTTTGCGTTGTCTGCGTTTTCGAGTTGTAAAGGGTTCTTCGACGTCGCGATATATCGCGCCCTCTTCATACCGGGTCTAGCCGGACATCATCGTTGGAAACAATGCCGCATTGTGTGTTCAGGCCCCTTTCGAATATCGCTTGGTAACATTCCCACCAGATCACAAGGTCGGCGTCAGCCAATCAAAATCAATAAACCTCTATGGACGGTTGCGTTGCGTTGATACCCCTTTTACTAAAATGTAACACGCCAAAAGCTAAAACATCATGGGTACAATTATTACTTAACATGATCATGCAGCACGCCTAACAACAAACTTCTAATGTGAGCTCCCACACAATACTAGATACCAGTACATAACTTGTTTATGCCATCCGTCTATATACACTCTAACATTTACCTCACCAGGAAAATAGTTCATATAATAGCAATTCGCAGTAATGCGACAGTGTTAGAGAGAATTACGGACGGAAGAGTAAGGAGGGTAGTGGAATGTGAAATGGGAAAGAGCAGTAAGGCATCGGAGAAGGAAGAGTAAGGAGGGTAGTGGAATGTGAAATGGGAAAGAGCAGTAAGGCATCGGAGAAGGAAGAGTAAGGAGGGTA
>SDWI01002347.1:0-15103 GCA_009193005.1 Lamellibrachia luymesi
ATATATATATATATATATATTTAATATCACGTACATATTATATCACGACATTGTTGCAACAAATACGACCAAGCTGCGTATGAAAGACACCCATAGAAACCATATACACATATTATTTATTATAGTTCAAATATAAAAATATGTCTGACTGATGTTGGAATGGAACTGGAATGGATGGAGGAAATGGATGGTGTGAGAAAGATTTGACGGAATCAAAGGAGTGAATGGATGGAATGTGATGGATTAGCTGGAATTGTTGGAGTGAGATGGAGTAGATAGAATCGATGGAAGGCAAGGATGAGGTGAAGTGGATTGGATGTAATCGAAGGAGTGAATGGATGGAGTGATATAGATTAGATGGAATCGATGGATGGAATGGATGGAGAAAATGGGAGGAATGGATGGAATCATTGGGATGAGATGGAATCGATGGAGGAATGGATGTTATGGATGGAGATGTGTGAGTTTGCAGGGGTGGACGGGGATGGATGGAATGGATGGGATAGTAATTGTGGAATGGATGGGATTGTAAGGATGGTTTGGATCTAGTTTAAAGGATGGGTGGAATGGATTGGTCGAATGGGACGGAAGGGACGGATAGGGTGGATTGGCTGGGGTGGATGAATTGGACGAGGTGGTTGGGATGGATAAGTTCGTTGGATCGAATGTGACATATGATAGATCGGTATGAATGGATGGGATGGATCATATATGGGAAGGGTGGAATTGATGCATGAGATGGTTGGATGGGATGCGTTTGTTGATAGATATATGATCGATTGAATAGTTCGTATGTATGGAGTGAAGGGAATCGATGGAGGAATGGATGGAGTGAGATGGATTAGCTGGAATCATTGGAGGGAATGGATGGAGTGAGATGGATTATCTGGAATCAATTGAGGGAATGTACGGAGTGAGAATAATTAACTGGAATCGATGGAGGGAATGGATGGAGTAAGATGGATTAGGTGGAATCGATGGAGGGAGTGGATGGAGTGAGATGGAATGGAATGTACAGAGGGGATTGATGGGACTGAGATGGAATGGAATGTACAGAGGGGATTTATGGGACGACATTGACGGGATGATGTGATGGATTTAATTAATGGAATAGGTGGAGTTGGAGATAGATAGATAGATAGATAGAGAGAGAGAGAGAGAGGGACGGAGAGGGAGAGGGAGGGGGTGAGAGAGAGAACAGTGCTTTATAAATATTGATATAAAGCTTATGTTAACGTAACTTATGTTATGTCTACTGCTTATTGTATTGCAACATTTCTAATCAGATTATAGGTGTAACATTGTCAAGCAATTTATCTGAACATATTACAGATGGTGTGATACATGGGGGGATACTGTCATCATATCTTTTTGATATATTAATGGATAGCCTCGCTTATCTGACTCTCGCTCGGCTTCGAGAATTCGCCGAGAAGAGAGTCTAGGTGCAAAGGCGTGGTCTCGTGGTTAACCACTGCCACCACTCCATTTTGAGTAGGTTCCCGTGAAGCACCTGCGTGGTTCCCGTGAAGCGCCAGCGTGGTTCCCGTGAAGCGCCAGCAACCAGTCGGCGTCACGCTGCTATACCAATTTTTTGGGCTGACTTAACTTTTTAGTCTGACAGTTATGTCAATATAAGAATTTCCGTTACAATAAAAAATCCATTTTGTGTCCAGGCGAAGATGTGTGCGACAAACGGTGGCTCCACATCGCGGAGCCTGGATAATAGAGGTTAATTAATGGATGATCTGTCCATAGAACTAAGCAAATGTGATACCTGGTGTGTTGTTGATACCCCAAACATTAATCGTCTCACGTAGGCTGCCCAACAGACACAAGCCAGTTGCAAAACATTTGATGAAAGTAATTTAAAGCTGCTTCCTCAACTGATTTAGCCTATCGCAAATCCGGTTCATTGATGTCAAAATGTGTAGTGTTTTAATAATTTATATAAACCATCGAATAATTGACTTCAGCCGTTACATCTGGTTCGGATAAAAATTGTGGATATACAAAATGATACACACTGTGTTGGTCAATGCTGATCATGGGCGGGATTTCCACCAGATTACAAAGTTACGAAATTTCACGAAGCAAGAAAATCGTGATTTGTTAGCATTTCGATTTTCACTTCACTTAATGCTTGAAGAAGCATTGAGTAATTTAATAGTTTTTCTGATGATTTCACAAAACAACTACATACAGAAGCTATACAATTGATCTAACATGTTGCAGTGTATACTAATTAGGTTTGGTTTTTCGCAAAATTAATTTGATATGAGACTAGCCAAAAAATCAAATTGAGGAAACACCTTTAATTTATTTTATACATGTTGATTATGTTGATTAAATACATAACGATAACATAACATTGATTGATTTGACACGGAATGACCCAAATGCATATTCAGTGGATTTAAATATCCTGAGATGTTGTTGCCTGTAAATAAATGGTTGTCTAACCCCACTAGTTGCACCGTCAGTTATAATGGCACCGCCATTCGGAGTTCCTGTGAACATCACATATCACGAAGTAGTCTCACTTATCCGACTCTCGCTCGGCTTCGTAAATCGGCCGAGAAGAGAGTCTGACAGCAGAGGCGTGGTCTCGTTGTTACCAACTGCCACCACTCCGTCAGCTCATCATCTATCGAAATGCTAAACAAAACATTTATTTTGCATGATTTAACTTCTCAGTCAGACAGATCTAATTGCATCGAATAAATTGATAATTGTTAACTATTGTTTGGTGATTTAGCCAAATGCCCGGATGACATCGTAACGAACTAATTTTGTTAGCACCCTGAATAATTGAGGCAAATCGCGAATTCCAAATTCCGCACCAGTAGTGGCACAGAGTGAATGTAATATAAGTAACGATTACATTTGATTTGTAGATTCTGCACATCATTTCATTTCGTAAACTCCCAATTTTTTCAAGATATCTCTCAATTTCAATTTCATATAATTGCGGATAGTGTGTATAGGAAAAAAACAACGTTAGTTTTTGTTTGAAACTATATAGTGAGAAACGCCTTGCTTGTCTGTTGAACCACTGACAGGTGGCTCAGAACGTATCTTTGCCATTCGCCTCTCTGCCATGTCAATATTTTGAGCATTTATGCTCCCACACTCTGGCCCACGGCTGAAATTAAGGACCAGTTACATAAGCCATCATAAGTTTCCCCACGTCTGAGCATCTGTTCGTGTTGGGATACCTCAACGGCGAGACAAGAACGACTCATTCACTATACTATGTATAGAACAACCAGAGTGCAACTCCGACAATCGATCGTAAGTTGGACGTTGCGTGCACGAAAAGAATAAGTATAAGTATAAAATAAGTCCACATTGTCGATCGACATAGAAGACTTCGCCGTCGTCAACGACGTGTCGCGTTCGCTGACGTCGTCGCCACTTGTCGACATATCCGGTTAGGAATCTCCTACGACAGAACGCATAGTCTACGTGAACATAACATGGACGGACAGGACAGGGCAGACCAGTACAGTACAGTACAGTACAGTACAGTACAGTACAGTGCAGAAAGGACAGCACCCAATAGTGCAGAAAGGACAGCACAGTATAGCACAAAACATACATACAATACAGACAGACATATAGACAGACAAACAGACACACAGTTAATACAGTACAAAAAAGACAGTACATACATAACAGTACAGTACATAAACAAAAGTACATTTCAGACAGTACAGTGCAGAAATGAGAGCACAGTACATTACAGTGCTGAAAGGATAGTGCAGTACAGTACAGTACAGTACAGTACAGTACAGTACAGTACAGTACAGTACATACAAACATACGTGTAGTACAATACATAAATGACATTACGTACATTACAGTACAGTACAGAAATGACAATAAATAACAGTAATATGCTGTACTGTAATGATCTGCCTGCCTGTCTGTCTGTCATTCTTTCGTATGTTTGTCATTACGTCCTGTCCGTACATCTTATATTCACCTAGACTATGCGTTCTGTCGTAGAAGATTCCGAATCGGATATGTCGACAAGCGGCGACGACGTCAGCGAACACGACACGTCGTTGACGAAGGCGATGACGTCAGCGAACACGACACGTCGTTAACAAATGCGATGACGTCAGCGAACACGACAGGTCGTTAACAAAGGCGATGACGTCAGCGAACACGACAGGTCGTTAACAAAGGCGATGACGTCAGCGAACACGACAGGTCGTTAACAAAGGCGATGACATCAGCGAACATGACAGGTCGTTAACAAATGCGATGACGTCTATGTCGATCGACAAATCGGCGAAGACGTTCGTCGCATTGTCGCATTTCTGCGAATTGCTATTATATGAATTATTTTCCTGGTGAGGTAAATGTTAGAGTGTATATAGACGGATGACATGTAATGGTAACCAAGTGTTGTATGGGAGCCCACATTAGAAGTTTATTGTTAGGCGTGGGGCATGATCGTGTTATGTAATAATTGTACCCATGATGTTTTAGCTTTCGGCGTGGTGCATTTTAGTAAAAGGGGTATCAACGTAATGGAACCGTCCACAGAGGTTTATTAATTTTTATTGGCTGACGCCGACCTTGTGATCTGGTGGGAAAGTGACCAAGCGATGGGTATAAGATGCAAAGTATAGGATAATCGAGGGGGCCAGAACACACAAATGCAGCATTTGTTCCAACGATGATGTCGGGCAAGGCATATTGACAGCAGGCGTAAGGTGCGTCAAGTCTACCGTTCAGCTGTCTTTCTCGTGTGCGACACCAGAGAGTCCGCGTCAGCCGTCGTCACGAAACGTCGCCGTCTCCACGATTATTTGACATCCGGCCTTCGACCTCGCGAAGAAAGGCAGCCACCTGGACGAGCTTCGCAGGGCGCACAAGCCGTCGTCCGTGAAGGCGGCGCTGTGGGGCCTCAAGAGGGGGCGTTTACGTACGTCAGGCTCGCAGCGATGACGGAACTGTTCGCGGTCGATTTCTGCCGGCAGGCCGTAGAGAGGATCGGCAACTGGACGATCAACCTGAAGGCGGACGCGGCGAGACAACGGCACCTGCACAGGGAGGCCGAAGACGACATCGTGAGGAAGCTGATACAGTTGCTGCCGAAGTTCGACGTCCTCTCCACCGTGCGAGACGCAATGCGCATCGCGGAAGAGCTGGCCTCGGACGGCGACAGGCTGGCGACGGCCAGCGAGTTCCGTCGGCTCCGCGACTAAGTCCTCATCGAGGTGGCCCGGTTGAACGGCCAGCGATCGGGGGTCGTCCTGGAGATGACCGTCGACGAGTTCCACCGCTCGTCGGCGGTGCACGTCCATGGCTTCGTTCACGTGGCGTGCCACAAGACTTCGACGACGTACGGATCTGCGCGACTGGTCTGGACACGCGTGCACGATCACGGCGACGCGACTCCGGAAGGCGCACATCGCCTGCGCTCGTTCGGCCGCATGTTCGCGAGACAGGTGGTCGCAGACGCCGAATTCAACCCAGAGCTGCGGTCTCTGCTGGACGTGTTCACGACGAAGCAGGTCACTGATCGTGTTCGCGCCCTCCATCTTGCCTAGTTGTGCCTAGTCGCTCGCTCGCTCCCACAGAAACAATACTTGTACAATAATGTATGTGCAGTCGCTTTGCACTGACATTTGCATTAGAAACACTTGCAGTATCGATGATACAGCAAAATCACTGACAATCTCTTAATTGATAGACGTGCTAGCTGCTTTAACATACATGCATTATGCGTCTTTTTGTAATCTCTCCCATTTCTTGCAATATTAATGCTAAACTCACTCTGCTGCTTATTTACAGTGTACGTGAACACTTACAGTACATACAGTTCTCCTCTAAAGGCAGCATTCCATACTTTTGTTCCCTCTCTCTCCCCATTATGTATTGGCGAAATAATTATATTTCTATAACAATATTATTGTTATTGCATCTTTAGTCACTTAGCAAAGAGAAGTGTTCTAGTCAGTGTTGTCAGCATGACAGTTGTGATTCTGATGTGCTTTTATACATACACACCACACAACCACTACATCCGGCAATGCGCATGCGCAAACCAACGAAATTTTGACGAGCGTCACAGCACCCCCTGCAAAGTTAGGGCAATATACTAAGTCCGACGCCACGAACGAAACGCCCAATTATTTCGCGTCGGTTATCTGCGCAGATATAGTACCCTTCATAATGAGGTGTTTGCCACGCGACCACGGTCTTATTTAGCTCGAAATTCACACGTCTGCTACCAGCAACACTCGAGGCGAACCAAGCGCGGCTGTCAAGCCAAGCCACCGTCCGCGCTGTCAAAACTGGCTTCGACTTCTCGCTTCTTTGAGAACGAAACGTAGCAACTGCCAAGATAATTATATCCTCGAATATATCCGACAGTAGTGTCCAATATTCAGGCTTAATGATGCCCTATGGAACGCGTGAATTTCCTATCTTTCCACTCACTCACCCACTCACGGCCTGACAGACAGAGACGCGGCGCTCGATCGCCGCTGCTCCTTTCCGCCAAAAACAGCCGCCTCCATCACGTGGTCAACCACGCGGTCCTGCGAACGTGTTTGTGTGTGTGCGTGTGCGCGCACGCTTGTGTATATATGTATGTGTGTGTGTGTATATATATATATATATATGNTATATATATATATATATATATCGAGATCTACTGTTTGAATTCAACAATAATCTACAAATAGTTCCTTCAAATTGAAGTGATACTACAACGTCATGTACAATGGCACCAAAGACATATTAAACTAGAGAAATAAACAAAACATCTCCAAAGAGCCACATCAATTCAAATAATGCTCATATCAAGCCTATACATCCTAAAGCAGATTTTCACAATGAATTTTGTCAGCCTTTTTCAATGATGCTTAGAACATCATTTTCTGTCAATGTAATTCTTTCATGCTATATCACACATTCATGACTAATAGATCTACAAACATTCAACAATGACAAGATACCAGAGCTGAATACTAATAACTGATGACTAATAAGATGTATATTAAAAATTATAAGTGTATTCATTCATCAGTCCATACATAATCAACATCTGTACAACATCCATTTAGAAAAAAACTTGACTTTTTATAATCTAACACATCAGTTGGTCAATGCCACAATGATGGCGATAAGCCAGGAGGTGAGAAATAATAGTCTCAAATACAGGAACAAACATAAAATTACTCCCATTAATCAAAACACATTGCATTGTATACAATAGTAATTAAAACATAGCCATTACAACAGCCACTTTTAGCACGATCATCATGAATATCTAATACTACACATTTGGTATTTAGCTCCTCTATCACTAACAATAACAATATAACTCAACCAATAGAGAAATTTATACAATATGTATGATCACAGTTCTGGTTCGAGATGATCTGCTGATTGGATTATCACTATTCATACTAGATGAGACTACCTGGGCACCCTGGGCAGCAGGCATTATTACAGTATGCCGACCGCTGTCATCTGCGACTTGTGTACTTGTAGCCGAACTGGTAGCTGTTGCTTTCCTTCTTTTTCTTTTTGGCGCAAGTATTATTTCTGACTCTGTTTTCAAGTCACATTTTTCTTCACTCTCTAGATGGAGAATACATGTCTTATCTGTTAGATCACAACTCAAATTAACATGGCACATAATGTCTCCAAATCCATAACATGCGATTTTAGCACTCATTTTGTATTGAGTATCAGTGTCTCTTGTATACATTTTCATGTAAACATTAATATCCTGTGATCGTGTATCATTGATTGCGACAGGGTTCTTGAAGTCTTTCGACTTGCACACAATGCGAGTTACATGTCCCAAAGTACGTGTGAGAAGGTCTATCAATGACAGGATAATCTTCAAAGAGGACAACATGGGTGTGAACATCCACTTCTCCTTGGCAAGGTCTCTTTGTGGTATATTCCTGCCACTGGCGCACTCTCAGTAACCTGCAAAGAATGTAAATAATTGAACAGTATTAGCCGATTTAAACATGTCTGCTATTCATTAATTAGAGTATTTAACTTTTCTTTAAACTATAATTTCTTTAAAATCCTGTTTACTTCCATGTTAACGCATGCTAAAAAGCTACTTCCTGTTTTTTCTGCAGTAGCGGACATCCTTATGAACAGAAATGGTAAATTATTATTTATATATTCAATCACATAAATATATTCAATTTTTGTTTGTTGTACCTGTGGGTAACAAATTACAACAAACTCAAATAAATCTAACAAAACAAACCTGTCATGGGATATGTTGGGGTTTTCATTCAACAGTGACACCAGAGTAGATTTGTATATTGTTGTTTCCTGGGATATGAACCTTGGCATCCACTTGTTTTTTTATCAAAGTTCTCATCACTGTGAAACGGAATGGTGTTATTTTAGACTATTTTATGCACAAGAATGCTGAATTGAGACCAATGAGCATTGGGAGATGAAGGAATAATATGGATAAAGGTCAAACCACAACACAACAATCTACAGTTGAGGTGCCTGAAAGCTCTGGATGATAGCTTAAATTTATGCCTGTCATTATTTAGTTTCTAACCAAACTCATTACACATTTTAAAAGCAAACATGATATAATAATAATAATACCGGTTCTTCATAGAGCAGTTTTTAGGTAAATGATTACCAATAAAAGCGCTTCACATAATAAAAATGATGTGTGGACTAAATGCTCATAATATTAAAAATACAGTTTCAAGCAATGAAATTAATAACCAGTACTGTAAAATAGAAAGAAATGTCAGAGATAAAGCTTCTCAGAACAAACCTTTCAACACCATCATCTAAGGCATTCGGGCCACTGAATATAATTTGCAGTTCTTCATTCACAGAGTCATCATGTCTATCGTGTACTGGAATGTCAGTAAATAAATTATTTGTAAATTTGTAATAATTGCCATGAAATTGTAATGTTCTGATTTATACAGTTATATGTTCACTAATCGGTTATTTAGTTACCAAATTATTACTCTTTTACAGGCATAGTACATAAATACAATTTTACTAGATGGATTCTAAATATTTAACCTGTTAAAATATCATCATCCGGGTTACCAGTGGTGTCATCATCCAGGTTACCAGTGTGGTCATCATCCAAGTTACCTGTGTGGTCATCATCCAGGTTACCAGTGTGGTCATCATCCAGGTTACCTGGTCACCATCTGGGTCATTATCTTCGTTATCAGCGACATTATCATGATCATCACCTTGAAAGTTATGGAACGGATTGCAGTCATGAGCAAATGGACGATAGAACCAGACATCATTGTCATCATCACTGCTTTGATCTGGATGTGGAAGAGGCATCATACCAGCATCTCTTGCCAGCTACCTAGCAGTATCAATGCCTTCTCTCCAAGCATTAATCTTTTCTCCTGGCAAAGGATATCTTGTGAGATCAGCTCGCTGATAATCACCAAACTGACTTGGCCAAATAACTTCCCCTTTCGGATGAGGCCTTGCAAAGTTTGGAGCTTGAGGGTCCACTCTAATTTGGTCTAGGCGAATTATATGAGATGCATTCTGACTAAGTCTGCCAAAAGAATAGTTGTGGCGGTTACCCACCCATTGCTCATTGGCAGACCAATAAGATTCAACCAAATCAGTACCAGTCAGGTCAAGTCTACACTCTATGTCAGCAAAGTTATCTCTCATGTAGCAAATCACCATGACAGCAAAATGAGACGACATCAGCACATCGGTGTAAGTTTCCCGAGATAAGAAATTCCTGTGCAGAGTAAGATTTCGAGATCGTCCAACGAAGTTGCGCCAGCATACTTTATATGCTGAGATAGTGATGCGATAGGGCTAACGAATATTTCCACATAGAACCAAATGATCTTTGTGAAGACTAGGCTACCCGATACCAAGTCATTTGGTGGTCTTTCTCCATTGCCATCGACGATTTCCTGCAGACATTCCTGCACCGTGTGAAAACCAATATTTGGGCATATCTCCAGGTTTTTCTATCTCTTCTATTCACATCATCTCTAGTGAGCCCATGACGAACAAAGCTGAAATAATACAGCACCAACAGCAAATGATTGTTGTGCACCATGTAGTCACCCATCAACAGAACCCTTGATCCGTGATGTAAGTGGTTGACCAGTTTTTTATGGTTATGGATGTAGTCCTGGTCATCAAGTCCTGAGGTGTACGGGTCTCTTCATCCACCAGGCATGTGAAGATGAAACCCAGATCACGAGGGATTGGCTGGTATATTGCACCTATGTTGGATAGTGCTGCTCGTAACATCAACTTTTTTCTACGACTATCACCATCAGAAGCTCGCCCTAACAAGGGGCCAATAAACTCTCTCAAGTGTTCATTGTAGAAATGCTGAGTCTGATCCCACTGATTCTGAACAAACTCAGCATCAAACCTATTACAGGAAGGATGGATGAGCACTGGAATCTTCGGATATCCTGGGTGCAGTGGATTGATCATTGTGAAATTCTGGAATGCATTGATGATGGTATTGTAGCCATCCTCCCCATTGCCTACTTCCAAACGTAGGATGCATTTATGATTGACACCTTTTGCACCACAGAAACCCTCTAGTTTGTCCTGCTCCTGGTTATAATGTATCTCGGGAACAATAGCAGTCTCATCGTCTGCCATTATAACTGGCACACAAGGGAGCTTGTGCTTTAGCTTCTAAACTAAACACACTTCTTAGGGCTTCGAAATTCCCTTCGTCCAGGCCACAAGTTAAGGTAACCTTATGTTGGTTCCTCCATCGGTAGACGTTGTGAATTTCTGGGCCATTGATGTTGATTGCCACAAAGTTGGCAAGACGGAGTCCACCCCAATTCAACAGTACTTCATAGAACATCTGGACGGACATTTTATACCTTTTTCCATTCTTCTGGACATGAAGGTTCTGGGCAATGGTTGCAAACATGTCAACAACTACATTGTGATCCTTCAGCAAACCCTGTTCACCAGCTTTCACAAGCTGCCTACACACTGCCTTCATCGAACAACGAGCAGCATACTCTGATAACTTCTCCTTTATGTTTCTCACCCTAAAATAGCCATGTCACACTGCAAATGGCTTTACAGCATTTTGTTTGAGATGCTCATGGTTTAGCTGTGAAGAAGGATGTGATTTTTAAAGAATTTTTAGCAAAAGCCTGCTTATGAGCTTTGCCCATAACATGCCTTTCAGCATTAGCCAAAGCCTTCTTACCACCGCACTTCAGAGTAAGGGTTCCTGTGGTTCCACATACATGACACACAAAACAATTCCCTTTGTGCATAAACACATTTGGGAACTTTGTGTTGATGACTAGAAAGTCACGGTGGCCTCCATCTCTCATGCTCAGATGACTTACATTAGCGACATGGCTACCACTGAGCAGATGACGTCTAAAATTATTTAGCTTTTGGTTACAAGAGCCAACAGCTACATATATGTCACACAGGGAACAACTGAAGACATATTGTTCAGCTTTAGGTGATGTCACCTTGATGTCCTACTTCCCTTTCTTGTTATCTGGCACCATATTCTTGGTCATAGAGGTTAACCGCATGAACCTCAATTCTTTTGCGCTGATGGTGGTGCTTGGCGAGGTGACTTCAAGGCTTGACAAGGTGACTGCAGTGTTTGGCGAAGTGATTGAAGGGCTTGGCAAGTTGGCTGCAGGGCTTGGCGAGGTGACTGCAGGGCTTGGCAAGTTGACTGCAGTGTTTGGCGAGGTGACTGCAGGGCTTGGCAAGGTGACTGTAAGGCTTGGCGAGGTAACTGCAGGGCTTGGCAAGGTGACTGCAGGGCTTGGCAAGTTGACTGCAGGGTTTGGCAAGGTGACTGTAAGGCTTGGAGAGGTAACTGCAGGGCTTGGCAAGTTGACTGCAGGGCTTGGAGAGGTGAATGCAGGGCTTGGCAAGTTGACTGCAGTGTCTGGCGAGGTGACTGAAGGGCTTGGCGTAGTGACTGCAGGGCTTTGCAAGTTGACTGCAGTGCTTGGCGAGGTGACTACAGGGCTTGGCGAGGTGACTGCAGGGCTTGGCAAGTTGACTGCAATGCTTGGCAAGTTGACTGCAGGGCTTGGAGAGGTGAATGCAGGGCTTGAAGAGGTGACTGCAGGGCTTGGCAAGTTGACTGCAGGGCTTGGCAAGTTGACTGCAGGGCTTCGAGAGGTGAATGCAGGGCTTGAAGAGGTGACTGTTACATGTAAGGTAGCAGGTGAGGTCACTGGTGCAAGAGCTGTACCTGATAAATTGTTGTCCTGCATCTGAAAATTATTTTTTGAAGTTAAAAAAAACTCATCAGACCAAATATACATGGCACACACATGATACATGTACAATTATGTACCTACAACAATACCATATAACACATTCCACTTGTGCATGTTGTCACTTACAAATTACTAATCGTTGACACATGCCTACTATTCACTTGAAACTTCATGTCATTATCCATATAAATTTGCATTAATTGCATTATTAGGTGGTGCATCCTTTAGATACTAAATGGCATGTATCGTGTAGTACGACAGTGATAGTGATTTCACATGTATTTCTCATTTTATGACACATTATACCACAAACTGTCATTTTATATTTGGAGACCAAGACCATTCAGATGCATTAACACTTCCTCCCATATTTTGTAGTAGTGCCCTTAATGTCTTCCTGGGGCCCATCTTTGGTACAAGCTGCTTGATGTCTGCTTGATACAGGTGCATCAATGCAAAGCAATCAATTTCTTCATCTGCAATACAGAATTTAAATTGTATAGCACTATTCGACATTAGTATGGCAGTGATATGCATTTACCTGTTTACTACCCTCAGTATCGAGGGAATTTGGGTGATTCTGATTCAACCAGGCTTTGTAATTATCCACAAAATGGTGACAATTTTGAATAATGTGGAATTTGGCCCATATCACCCATTATAACAATTTTAATTTTTTTATGTAAATGAATGTAATAGCAAGGATACGAATAATTGGTTGGGCAGAAAATTACAATGGTCAGGTCCCTGTTGAGCGAATCCTCTAAGGACATTTTCATTGGAATAAAGTTCATCCAGGCCAATATGGCAGTGATTTGCTGATACTAGTATCCAAACCAAGGTTTAAGGTAAATAAAAGGAGACAAGGTCATTCGCCTAAAGTCTAACGCGGATATCCCCAAAACCTGCAGCTTTGCCTTTGACAAAAAATAATACGTTTACAGATGCCCTCAGGACCATATATATATACCCAGTTTGAAATACAGCCAATGTCATGGCAATGTAAACGTTCGTTCTCCTGCAGCAGTACCACTTGAAAGTATCCCAAATGTAATCATTATTATCACAATATATACTGGTCGGTGTAGTTTTCGACCTACTTAATAGAATATGCCGTTTAAAAAAAAATTAAGAAACATTTTGTGTAAGAGACCGATATACCAAATAAGCAACAGCTACTTCATTTATTCATTGCAAACAAATTATTAAAACAGTTGTTTTGAGTGAAAAACTTACGAATATTGAACGTCTGAACCATGTCGCGCGAGTCGAGGAAACCGGCGGAATTCGACCTATATTTTTGGCAAGCCGTACAGACAATCGTTTTTAATTTTACCACTTTGTTCCAATTATGTCAACTTTTTATAACAACCAGGCTTGACATAGCGCTTTATAAAACACATACACATATATTTGTATTGAATATATAACGTTAATGTAGTACATTTTTTCTCGTATATTTAACACATTTTAATTATTCCTACTTTTATGACAAGACTAGCTTGCCATACATCTACCACAAAAAGGGCTATTATTGTCACATGGCCACGAACGAGACACGCGTCAGTAGACGCTCAATAGTAATGTCTTGTAAGCATGCAACATCGTTTTTTTTATTAAGGTATGTATATCATAAACGTGTTCCATGTTATATTATATATCAAAATATATTTGCTCAGATAAAACTCTGTATCGTTATTGTCGTAAACAGACGCTGTGACGTCTCTAACGCGATATCAAGCGAGATTTCAATGGGTCGATTGGCGTGGCTCGAAAACTGCACCGGTAACTATACTGGAGCCCGGTACAGGACTGCCGACTGGCAAATGTATGGTCCCAATATCACCTATTATCGCTCATGTCGGTTCTTTTTATTATATTCTATGGTTTAATAAGATATACAACTTCAAGGCTTTCTTCAACTTCAACGTTTTCATTGGGAAATATGTTCGTGGAGATTGCCAATGATTAGCTAGTTCAGCGAAATANGTACAAATATCGTTTTTTCATTTTTTCTCAGCCAATTCTGCACATCCATCTTGTCGCTTGTTGCGTCTTCCGCCTCCACAAGGGGAGCAGCCACTGACCTATATATAAATCAGTGGGAGCAGCAGGTTACCTTAGGTTAAGTTAGTGGCCATCCAAAAGTTTACGTTTTACGGCAGATGGAGCCACGAAACCGCCCAAATTCGATAGGCAAGCCGCTCATACATTGGCCAATCAAATACGCCACCGAGTTAGACAAAATGATAGAACACGCGCAAAATAAAAAAATCGGAGTGTAACAAATGTGTCATATCGAGCGTGTAAGGTGAGCCCGTGCGGGACGTTTTCATTGGGAAATGTCCTCTTCGATGAAAGAGAGAATTATCAGGTTTAATTGGGCACAAAGAGAGAAAATTTACATTTTCATCTACGGACACAGAGATAAAAATGGCCAAAACAGGAGTACTTGCGCGGCACATACATGTATGCCTCAGTATAGGGATTACCCCCCCCCGGTAACGTACTGTTGTTTTATCAAACGCCGTAGGTGGATGTGTTGTGTATTGGAGTCCGCTACAATGTGTTTGGTTTGTGTAGCGAAGGAAAGACAATTACTGTGGTTGGTAAGTGGCAATGCCCTTTAATTTGCATTATAGTAAATGGTTGTATCCCGACAATGGGCACTGCTGGCCACTCGACTAGATAGCCAAGGCAATTCCCCTTACATAGCGTAGCCGAGTAAAACATATGTTCGTGGAGATTGCCAATGATTAGCTAGTTCAGCGAAATAAATGTAGGAAACCACCCTACAAATATATATATATATATATATATATATATATATA
>SDWI01002348.1:4936-32128 GCA_009193005.1 Lamellibrachia luymesi
TACATACATACATACATACATACATACATACATACATACATACATACATACATACATACATACATACATACATACATATATAGAGCGCGCACGTACACACACACTCGCTCACATAACGTACCATACACATGCACACACGCTCACACGAGCACGCTCGCACACACAAACACTCAGTCGCATACACACAACGTACAGCAGATACACACGTTATTATGCACACATCCACACACGCACACAGGCACATATACTCGCACACACACACGCATACATAACGTACCGTACACATGCACACACACTCACACGCGCTCGCTTCCACGCACAAACCGAAAGTCGCGCGCGCGCACCCACACACTGCATGCTCTATACCAACTATGTGCTGCCGTACTAAAGGGGTTTCTTGTGGCGGTGCCGTTCTTCTACGGCGGTTTCGACAAGGAGGTGATTGAAATCAGCGACTCCCAAGGCAACGTCAAGTTCCACTACAACTTGCCGTTGGCCTATTTCCTCACCATCATCGGCTGCCTATGCTTCAGTCTGTCCCTCATTGTTCACAAGTGGGTATAATCCAATCGCTATGGCTTATGTGTGAACACCTGCTGGTGGAAAAACGAGAAAGTGCTAATAAAAAGCGGGAAGTTGTGGCAGTGGTTACATTGTGATTGGCGTCACTGTTGGGCAAGTGGTTTGCGGTGAACGAATGGGCGCGAAAATGGTAATGTTTTTAGACAAACAAACAAACGGGACATTTCGTCCAAAAAGCGAGGAAGCGGGATAATTCGAAAAAATTGTATTCCCTTCCCGAAAGCAGTGATGTTGACATATATGCTATGCTCATTCGATATGCGCCGTGATTGTGCAGGGTGTATATGTCGTTGTCTTGGTACATGTGAACCTCGCTGTAAACGGTAACTACTGTTACCACGTGATGTCACGTGATTGTGCAGGGTGGCGCAAGGTGCGCGTGAGAACATGTACTACGCTCCGAAGCTCTACCGTCCTTCCTGCAACCAGGTGTTCGGTAGCTGGGATTTCACGATTACGGACGAAGACAGCAGCCAACTGCAGCCCAAAAATATATACAGAGAAATCCAGGTACAATTACTAAATCTTGCAATGCACACACCTGGTATAGTGTAATACATTGTTTTGAGGTGTACATTTTATCTAAAGCTATACAACTGAGGAAATAAAAGCGTGTGAGAATGAAACGTGATTGAAAATCTCGGTATAAACGTGACATGGTCACCATCGTGAAACAAAACGTTTACTGCTACAGCTGTTGTACAGTATGTAGGTCCTACAATGCTGAAAACGGGAGTGATTTAAATTTGTTCCAACAGTGCATACCTCTGTATAAAATCCAGTAATGATTCCAATGTAATATCCGAAATTCGGTATTCAATATGCATTCTTAAATAGTGGTCAGCATAACTATGAGGGATAAACGGTTATGCCTGGGGCAATACAATTAACTAATATGTTCAGCGAAAGTTGTTGTTAAATCGTGTCGTGTCCGCCACCAGCTCTCATTGAAGGAACAACGAGAGGAGATACGTTGTCGTAACCGGCCGATCTTAGAGACATACATCGTATATTTCATCCGTCTCATTGTCAACCTGGTCGTTGTCTCTGTCCTCGTCGGCTGCGGCGTCCTACTTCGGATGACATTCTCCCACAGTGCCGAGGTAGGTCAGCACGTAGTCACTAGGGTAGGCACGTAGACAGAACAGAGAGGGTAAACAGGTCGCACCTTAGTGTGAGTAATCACACAGCAATTTAGTGTAGCCAGGCACGTCATATATTTTGTTAGTATTATACTTATATTTATATTGGTCAATGTAATTGTTGCCTTATTTAATAGAATGTGCCGTTTTCACACAAATAGCTGAAGAAACGTTTGCACAAGCTTTCGATATTCGAAATCACTAATAGTTGTTTCATCAAGCTAAGTAAAAAAAAATTATTTTATTATATATATATATATATATAATATAATAATTTGTTTGCCTTACGTCTATGAAACAACTGTTAGTGATTTCGAATATCGAAAGCTTGTGCAAACGTTTCTTCAGCTATTTGTGTGAAAACGGCACATTCTATTAAATAAGGCAACAATTACATTGACCAATATAAATATAAGTATAATACTAACAAAATATATGACGTGCCTGGCTACACTAAATTGCTGTGTGATTACTCACACTAAGGTGCGACCTGTTTACCCTCTCTGTTCTGTCTACGTGCCTACCCTAGTGACTACGTGCTGACCTACCTCGGCACTGTGGGAGAATGTCATCCGAAGTAGGACGCCGCAGCCGACGAGGACAGAGACAACGACCAGGTTGACAATGAGACGGATGAAATATACGATGTATGTCTCTAAGATCGGCCGGTTACGACAACGTATCTCCTCTCGTTGTTCCTTCAATGAGAGCTGGTGGCGGACACGACACGATTTAACAACAACTTTCGCTGAACATATTAGTTAATTGTATTGCCCCAGGCATAACCGTTTATCCCTCATAGTTATGCTGACCACTATTTAAGAATGCATATTGAATACCGAATTTCGGATATTACATTGGAATCATTACTGGATTTTATACAGAGGTATGCACTGTTGGAACAAATTTAAATCACTCCCGTTTTCAGCATTGTAGGACCTACATACTGTACAACAGCTGTAGCAGTAAACGTTTTGTTTCACGATGGTGACCATGTCACGTTTATACCGAGATTTTCAATCACGTTTCATTCTCACACGCTTTTATTTCCTCAGTTGTATAGCTTTAGATAAAATGTACACCTCAAAACAATGTATTACACTATACCAGGTGTGTGCATTGCAAGATTTAGTAATTGTACCTGGATTTCTCTGTATATATTTTTGGGCTGCAGTTGGCTGCTGTCTTCGTCCGTAATCGTGAAATCCCAGCTACCGAACACCTGGTTGCAGGAAGGACGGTAGAGCTTCGGAGCGTAGTACATGTTCTCACGCGCACCTTGCGCCACCCTGCACAATCACGTGACATCACGTGGTAACAGTAGTTACCGTTTACAGCGAGGTTCACATGTACCAAGACAACGACATATACACCCTGCACAATCACGGCGCATATCGAATGAGCATAGCATATATGTCAACATCACTGCTTTCGGGAAGGGAATACAATTTTTTCGAATTATCCCGCTTCCTCGCTTTTTGGACGAAATGTCCCGTTTGTTTGTTTGTCTAAAAACATTACCATTTTCGCGCCCATTCGTTCACCGCAAACCACTTGCCCAACAGTGACGCCAATCACAATGTAACCACTGCCACAACTTCCCGCTTTTTATTAGCACTTTCTCGTTTTTCCACCAGCAGGTGTTCACACATAAGCCATAGCGATTGGATTATACCCACTTGTGAACAATGAGGGACAGACTGAAGCATAGGCAGCCGATGATGGTGAGGAAATAGGCCAACGGCAAGTTGTAGTGGAACTTGACGTTGCCTTGGGAGTCGCTGATTTCAATCACCTCCTTGTCGAAACCGCCGTAGAAGAACGGCACCGCCACAAGAAACCCCTTTAGTACGGCAGCACATAGTTGGTATAGAGCATGCAGTGTGTGGGTGCGCGCGCGCGACTTTCGGTTTGTGCGTGGAAGCGAGCGCGTGTGAGTGTGTGTGCATGTGTACGGTACGTTATGTATGCGTGTGTGTGTGCGAGTATATGTGCCTGTGTGCGTGTGTGGATGTGTGCATAATAACGTGTGTATCTGCTGTACGTTGTGTGTATGCGACTGAGTGTTTGTGTGTGCGAGCGTGCTCGTGTGAGCGTGTGTGCATGTGTATGGTACGTTATGTGAGCGAGTGTGTGTGTACGTGCGCGCTCTATATATGTATGTATGTATGTATGTATGTATGTATGTATGTATGTATGTATGTATGCATGCATACATGCATGCATGCATGCATGCATGTATATACATATGGATGTATACACATATGTATATATGTATGTATGTACGTATGCACGCATGCACGTATACATGTATGCGTGTATGCATATAAGCAGGTATGCATTTTACATGTATGCACGTGTTTACAAGTGTATACACGTGTGCAAGTATGCATGTATGTACGTATGCACGTATGCACGTATGCACGATTGCACGTATGCATATATGCACGTATGCACGTATGTTAATTACTGGTGTTCCCAGTATGTAATACGCCAAGAATCACTGACGGAGCCTGTGATGAGGTCCAGGGACGCCTGGATGAGTGTGTCGTTGCCGATGATGCTGCCACGGTGCATCACGTCAGTGCAACCGTCGAAGGACCTGTTCACCAACGGCGCGCTGTGGTCGTACGGTGTGAAATCCGTCTCGTTGGCAGCAACGTGAGTGGCGGGCCATATGAAAAATGGCGCCGCGACAAACGTCATGACGATGAAGAACAGATAGAAGTTGACTTTGAGGAGCCAGCGCAGGAAGAGGAAATACGTCAGCACACCGCCGCCGAAGTGACCTGCAATCAGCGAACTCGCGTTTAGAGCATTGCGTCTCAAGAATGTCTGCATAAGACGAGATAACAAAACGATTCCTGTTGTTGATTCTGCTACTGTTTTTGTTGCTGTTGTTTTTGCTGTTTTTGCTGCTGTTGCTGCGTCTTCTCTCGAAATAGTATTGTGTAAAAATTAAGTAATCACTGTCACATGAAGTTATTTGGCTTTCGAAAAAATATTTTCCTTGAATTCTTTATATTGCAGAAAATAATTAGTTAACCTGTTAGCAACTTAGCACATTTGCAACACATTATCTAGCGTACATTCAATGTTGCGGAGATGTCCTCTCCACAGGGCGAGACTGCGATGTAGTTCTCGCAATACGCGAAGACGTCGGCTCCCCCACAAAGACATTATCTGTAACACAGTGGAGCGGCTACAACTCTGTATATGCCTTCTCACAAACATATAATTGTCATGGTTACTCGGCTCCCTTTCGTTCCATTATTTCCCTTCACTCAACCTCACCCTCCCTCACTTCTGAATTTTCCGTTCATTTCCACGCTGTCCTCTTGTTATCTTGTTATCGCTCCTACATTTGAATCGCTTCTAAAGCGCAGAGGGTGCTATGTAAACCAACATGCAATTATGCAGTTGTTTCATCAGATAAGTTGTTTTAACCGCACATTACCACGAACCGTTGAACTGTTTTTCGGTTTTGCTCTGAAGCATTCCAATTTAATTTGGCATATACTATATATTTGGCAGATAATCCTGACATATGCTTTGTTCTTTATTTTGTACGTAGTTGGCAATCAACGTGAGCCTTTGATGATACTTACGGCGATTAAGTTATGAATGTAAGCCACACAGCCTTCCCGCTTCTCTTCCGACATATATTTAAACACAAGTGCCCTGAAACAACCAGTAAGATTAGATTTACTTATAACTAAATACTGTTCGAAAACACTTCGTTTCATAAACCTCATCACCTTCGATATTGTATCGTCTTCAAAATTCATCAGATATGCTACATCAAGCAAACTTCCAGTATGCAATAAGGAATGATGCAAATGTCCGTGTCGTATGAGAATACCCTGTTTCATATTCATGTTTATGAAAATATGCGTAACATACGAAACCAAATAAATACTTATTGTCACAACAACGGTGCAAAAATCGAGGGACAAATTTGTAGCACTTCAGGTTTTACCTGTTTACCTGAGATATCGTCATAGCTGCAGAGACACAGCTATCTGGGTGATGCCTATCTGAGGTGCCGTCACAGCTGCATAGACATAGACGCCTGGGTAATGTTTACATGAGGTGTCGTCTTAGCTGCGTAGACACGGGCATCTGAGTGATGTTTATCTGAGGTGTCGTTATAGCTGCATAGACATAGACGTCTTGGTAATGCTTATCTGAAGTGTCGTCTTAGCTGCACAGACACGGACATCTGAATGATGGTTACCTGAGGTGTCGTCTTAGCTGCATGGACACGGGCATCTGACGGATGAGTTCGATCTGTCGAATGCGTTCCGATTCGGTCCATCGAGCACTACCGTCCCGTTCGATCAGGAGTCCCTTCTCTCGCGCCATCTCTAGGATCTTGTCGTCGATGCGTAGCCCCGTGAATGAGGCAGCCCGTCGCGTCGTGTGCTCTATGCCCGCGGCCGGACGACGTTGCTTCAGGTAGGACGTCCGCCAACGCCGAGATGGAATTTCCTGCAACAGTGGCGATGGTTAGCCTGCTAAGCTAAGCTAATACGGCTAGCCGATCTAATTTTTATTGTCTGTACAACGTAATTATATTATCCGAATAACGTAATTCCATTGTCTGAACTAGAACAAATAGCCATCCTCCGGACGCATTACATAGTTCGTAAGTTGGCCTCGTTTCCGCCTCATACTCGTTAAACATTCCAACAAACTCTTGCCTAGTTCACAAGTGACTGTCACCATAACAATATTTACACAATTTTACATAAATACCCATTTATGCCTTGGTACTTGGTGCAGCCAATCAATATATTGATGGCTTCTGGGAATCCAACTCTCGAAATTGCGACGTAATAGTGACAGTTGTAGTAACGTCTAGCGAGCCTTGCCCTTGTGTTACGTAACTTAGGACAATCGAAGAAACGCCCATGACGTTGTTAACAATTGTATTGTGCGTAATTGTTCGAATAACGTTGCGGGCAATTGTACGTAATAAACACAAACTAACTAATTCGATTGGGTATTGTTCGTAGAAAGAGGAATAGGGGAGTGAATTTGGAAAAAAATAAAACTGAGACGACCAAGCCGAGGGACCATATATGAACCCTTGAAAGCTTGGCGCCCGAGGGAGCATATATGAACCCTTGAAAGCTTGGCGCCCGAGGGACCTTAGATGAACCCTTGAAGGCTTGGCGCCCGAAATGCAGCTTGGGCTGGTTTCACGAAACGTTCGTACCGTACGAATGAATTAATGCGGACGTTTGACGTACCTCAGAACAATAGCCAAAAACACGCACAGCGTTCGAACAATCGCTTGTCTATGCCAACGCGCATTCTCGGTCGCGTTCTCAGAACGAGGATGCGTTTTCTAGATTTATATATCATGGTATATATATAAATGATCAGTTTGTTTTATTACCGTGATATATCCATATCCATCCAGATATCACACGGCTGCCTCGTTCTGAGAACCCTACGTTAAGCATACGTCTGTGAACGTCGAGTGGATATCGACACGGCTAGCCGTTGCATAAAACAAGACAAACTAATTCAAAAAGGATAGGTAAACCGAGTAGGTTATCCGGTTTACCTATCTGTCCTATGTTTGAGCGAACGCAGCTTAGGAGGCGGTAATCGTGTTGCTTTACAATGATGTGGACCTGGTTAATCACTGTTGATCAATGTCTACTCTACCGGTATGACATCGTCGTCTTCAATGACATTGCTGGATTTCGTTGCAGTGTCTTCCAGCCATTTCCAGCTGACGTGCTTCGAGCGCAATGGCTTGACACCCCCTAACGGGTGGTCTGACTTCTTGCTTTCCTGCCTGTCCGGTGATCCTCCGTCGTCACCTTTGCCTTTCGAAGGATTACTCATGACAAATGCGTACTGACTCCTGCTCAGTTATTGCTACTTTACCGAGACTATGTATAGTGCAAGTTGTACCCTGCTGTTTGGATCTTGAATTCAGCTCTCACTAAAAGCAGCTTTTAAATTTAACACAGATGGCTAACTGAAATATTGTAGTGCCATTCGTGCTAATAGCAAGCGTGTCATAATACAATGTCGTAATATAACGTCATAATATAACGTCATAATACAACGTCATAATACAACGTCATAATATAAACGTAATACGTTTTATCGTAACGTGTAGTATTGGGCACGCTCTACTAGCTGCCTCGTATGTACGCGTGTACGTTGGCGTTACGAGATACATGATGTATATTGATTTTACTTTACATCAATGATGAAATATCAGTTCAATATCGCAGATTTTCAGGTGAAAGTTTGCTCGAAATTCAAATATTGCTGAAATAACAAAATGGACACAAAAGTGTGTAACAGATATGATATTAATATGAGACGTGTAAACGTACACAACTTATTTATGTCACATCGAATCAAATATATATAACCAATATATTATGAGTGCATGCGTGTGTGCGTTCGTTCGTGCGTGCGTGCGTGTCCAAAGATAAGACACATTTGTGGCGAATAGTATGTGTTTGGTACGAGTAGCACTGGTGAGCTCTATTGAGCGTTGACAGAAAACACGAATGGAGGATGTGGTTGGCTTCGTAAAGAAGAAACGTCATTGCATAAATTTGCCAAGACTGGTGCCCAAGTCCACCGTGCGGCGCCACTTGTTACATGCCCACTGAATAAGACTGGAATTGGGTAAAACGACCTTCACCTTGACCCGCAAAATTCACCAGCATGGCGGCTCTGCGTAGTAAGTCTGCTATTGCGTTGATTCTTAAAAAAAATTCAATTACGTGCAAAAGTTAAATGGGAATTAACGTAAACTGAACAATTGAGGGTCTTTTCATTTACATATGTATTAGTGCTACAAGAAAGATATTACTTAGCCTTTTATGCCATCTAGAAATGTAGGAAAATCCACATTTTGTCAAAGAGTTCACATTGTTTCTTAAGTTTTCATCAGTTTCGACAATTACACTCATTTATGTCCAATGATTGGATTAGAATTAGACAATTGTATATATATATATATTTTAATGCATGTGCGTATATTTATATATGTTTTACTTACAAACAATGTTGACATGCACTTTGTACGACGCAGGCGTATGCCGTATATTTTGTATGGTTTATTCTTCAATGCTACGTGTACAAAATTCGCAGTTAAAGCCTCCCAATTCAACGCCGAAACGTTGCCATATCATTCACATGTACTGATTATATGTAGTAAATTAGTAGGTTTCAATTGCTGTTAAGCACAGAACAGCTGTGTAGCGCCATCTTGGATTGGCTAATACCGGATCCTTTCCTAAGCGTAGTGTGCGGAGCGTCTCTACGGAACGGTCAGGGAACCAGATTAAGGTGTTCCGTGAGAAATATCTCCCTGGGTAGGTGTGGGATTTGAATACCAAAGCTCGCCTGTCGGCCGGCGTCGAACCGCGACCTCAAAGGTCAATCTGAGAAAGTAGGTCGACGGTCTTGCGTAAATCCACACTCCCCGACAGTGGTGCCACTCTGCGCATTACCACTTACACTCTCCAACATTGGTGCCACTCATCCAACCACCACTCACACTCTCCAACAGTGGTGCCACTCAGCCAATCACCAAGATATATAGGTCTGTAGTTTGAAAATACACCCTTATTACCAGTTTTAAAATTTGGAAGAAATTTGGCAATTTTCATGTTGTTAGGAAAAACTGTGTTCGAAGAAACATTGCAAATGTGATTCAAAGGTTTTACAATCTGAGTAATAACTGTTTTGATCGTGCTCATATTTATGTTATTGCAATCTGATGACATTTATCTTTTTTTTGCAAATTTGAACAATTCTAATAATTTCTTGGTCATCATCAGGACTTTAATATATACTGTTTTCCTGTCCTTTTCCTATGCAGTCAAAAATGGATAGATCCTAGTCAGTTAACATAATCCGCTTTGCTAAGTTGGGTCCAACATTTGTAAAAATCCATTTGCAATATCTTTCTTATCCGAGATGTGTTATTGTTCCAAAAATATGCAGGATATGTTGGAGTGTTAAATTGTTCATTGATTACACTGTTTAATACTTTCCACGTTCCCTTTATATTATTTCCCTGTTTATCTAACAGTGTGCTGCCGTATGATTGTTCAGATAATCTTAGTATCGATGTTAATTTGTGTTCCTAAGAATTGTACCTTAGTTCAGCTTAATGCGAACGAGATAAAATAAATGCTTCGTAAAGCTTTTTTCTTGGCACAAGCACGTTTTAAACTTTTGGTGAACCAAAGTTTCTTATTTGTATAACTTGTATAAACTCTTTTTACAGGGCAATGCGTGATAAATAGAATTAAGAATTGATGCAAGAACAAACCATAAGCCTTGTTGACATCGATTGTGTTTAAAATGTCATTCCACTTGCTCTTCTACTTGCTCTTCTACTTGCCATTCCACTTGCTCTTCTACTTGCTCTTCTACTTGCCATTCTACTTATTTGTTACTCACAAATAAAAAAAATTGGTAAATGACCACTGACGTCATTGAACAGAATACCACAGGTCATATTGTATTGCAGGTCATTAGTGAATATGCTGTCTATTAGCATAGATGAGATCTCTCCGACTCCAGTAGGCGTATCAATTAAAGGGTATAAACCTAAACTATGCATCAAAGTAAGGAAGTGTTTTAGTGTTGTTATGAGTTTCATGCTTTAACATATCTATGTTCACGTCACCACACACAACTATTGCTTTGACTGATTTTACATCACATCAGATACGTTCAACATTTCCAAAAAAAATGTCTAAATTTGAACCAGGTGTTCTTTACATGCGGTTGATAATAACATGTGTGTGATTTTTACATTTTGTTCAACAGTAATACATTCAACAGTGTTTTCTACTGCCATTGTTTTGGATTCAAGAAGTCTGCATGATAGTTCTTTACGTGTGTGTATTGCAACACCACCACCCTCTCGGTTTTCTCCTGCCTTGTGATAGGCATCGTAGTTGATTAAATCAAGGTCACTTAAAATTATTATATCTAGTTCTGCCCGTGTTTCAGATATAGCGATGATGTCAAATCGCAGATAGAACTCTCGTAGGTAGTCTATAATGTTCTGGAAGTTGGCTTTAAGACTAGAATTAAAATAAGTAAATGATAATGATAAATGATACATTTACAGATTTTGTCATTGAATTCTAACTCAGTACTAATCACACATGGATGTTAGGTTATTAACTGGATCAATATAATTTGTCAAATTCAAAAGCAATATAATCTGAATATTTTGTAAAAAGTGAAATTAAATTGTGAACATATATTAACTAATTTATAAATATCATAATTTTGTTCGGTGAGTTTTCAAAAATATATTAGCAAAGTGACAACACATTCTGAAATGGACAAACTTCACAATATGTTGGAGAGCGATAAACATTTTTCTTTCTGCGAATTAACTTAAACTGGTACTGAGTTAGAATTACACAGGTTTTATATAAGTTCGACTCACGCAATTCACACTGTACTACAGGATTGCTTAGAAATTCATCACAAACTAAACATTTAGCCATTTAAGTGGTTGATAACAAATATTGATTTAAAGAGCAAAACAAATGTACAATTTAAGAAGCATAAGAATACACTACTGTTGAGATACTTGAAATCTAGCAATATAAATAAATACGCAGGGTCCATTATTAGAACGCTGTTTAAACAACAACACAGTTCAGTAAATGTCCCAGGAATCTTGTTGTAATTTTACGATTTTTATATCACATATTGGCAAGGTCAGCTAGGGTCTTTGCATTTACCCTATGTCCATCCTGTCTCACCTTTATGAACACGCAACAGTGCTGTGTCCTGTCTCACCTCTATGAACACGCAACAGTGTTGTGTCATGGTATTGGCAATTTTGATCTTCTTTTTCAGTTGTCATGCTTTTCTGAACAGTTCATTGTTGAACGATGACAGGTGGTTATTTAGGTAATCATCACTACTTTTGAGCGTTCTTCTTTTTGTAATGAGTTCAGTTTTCTTTTCAGCTGACAAGAACAATCATCGGTCGTTTTCCGTCGCGTAGCGGAGACAGGTCGTGTATGGCTGTGATGTTGTACGACTCGAAAGTGGCGTCAAGTTTCTGACGAGCGGAGCGTATGAAGTTAGTCTTCATGGTCGCACTCTCCGTGATGGACGGTGTTTCGTCATCGAGTGCTCTGGAAACGCGCACGCTTCGCTTTGTCTTTGCTGCAGTAGCTGAGTAACTGCGAAGATTGACGCCGGTGATGATGGTGTTCTTCTTTTTCATGCGTTGTTCAAGGTCGTTAACTTGAGCTTCCAGTTTGTCGATTCTTTCATCTTTTGCTTTGATTGTATTTGGAAGGTCTGAAATGCGTTTGTCTGTGGTTTTGTTTAGGTCTTTGATTTCTTCGAAGGATGCTCACAGGAATTCGGTTCAAATTCAGTTCAGTTCAGACTCGTTGTCTGTTAGTTTAACTGATTTCGGCGGTTGAACTGATGTGTGATATGATTTTGAATAGGCTAATAACTGTCACTGCCCCCAGTGCATGTCACTTCGCTAAGCTGTGTACACATCGGGACACAGTGTCACGGATCAGTTACAAAGTTCTATTGTTCACCGTCGGTGCGGTCAAGCGAGGCTAAATACTTTGTGACAGCTGGGGTAACATTTCCCGCGTAAGAGCTACAAGTTAGGCGATATTTCAAGTGACAAAAAATGCGCCATGTGTTATTTGACGTCATATCTGCACGTTTCTTTCTTCTGGCGAAAGTCCACTTAAGATTCCATGCAGAGGCACCTCATCACCCAGATCGATCAATCACGTATAACTTTAAAAAATCGACAAACTTGCAGAGCTTCCCCTAAGCAAGTCCCTACAACGAACGCCAGAAACCTGGGAATCCTTATCACCACTCACCAACAGTGGCGCCACTCAGCGCATCACCACTCACGCTTTGCAAACACTGGCGCCACTCAGCGTATAACCAGTCATATTCCACCACCGTGGCACCACTCAGCGTATCACCACTCACACTTCCTAAACGGTGCCGCTATTCAGCGTATCACCGCTGCCACAACTTGATTGTCAAATCAAAATGGACTGTTCCAGAGTTGTACAAAGGATTGTGTGGTTAGGCAACGTTATTGTTGTTTACAACTTGTTACGTCGTTGCATCTGTGCTAATAGTGTCCATTACTCTATGGGGATTAAAAAATAACATATCACGTTGTAATTAACATTTGATACAATCAATTTACTTATATGCCTGTAGAAGGTGAACTGTTGATCTCCGTCGGAGCTGAGTATCCACTTGTCAACGTGGTATTGCAACTTGGTTCGAGTCATCACTTCATACAGATTTCCTTTATTAGTTGCATATACGTGCATTAAATGTACATAAAATCATCTTATAAATGGATAATTGGCTAATAATTTGTATATTAATGAGGTCAGGCGTGCCATGGTGGCATCCGTCGGAATATTCACATTGAAGATTTGAAAATGCCTGGCGGAAATGGCTGTCACACAAGCTTGATACCTCACGCACACTCACAAAACACAACAATGCTTGCATTTTAAATGGGCTGTCATTTTGAGACGCCCCCTTATTGTAAATCCGCGGTCGAAAGATCACTGGTACGGGCAGATCTTTTCATACTAAGCACACATCGAATGTTTCGTCGAGGCAGGTAACCGGCTAGTTCACAATCCACAACAAACTTATATGGTTTTATGTGTTGTATGGGTTGTACTGGTTATACGGGTTGAATGGGTTGTATGGGTTGTACGGGTTGTATGGGTTGTACGGGTTATACGGGTTGTATGGGTTATATGGGTTGTATGGGTAATATGGATTGTACGGGTTGTATGGGTTGTATGGGTCGTATGTGTTGTACGGGTTGTATGGGTTATATGGGTTGTACGGGTTGTTGCACTCGCACTAATGTTCTACGGCACATAAATGAATAGTTTAAGTCACCACATTTATTGGCGTTAATTGTGTACCTAACATATGCGTTAACACTTGTCAAAACACCGCGATACAATTATAGTTGTATGCGATAGGACCCGAATGTTAATATACAAGATATGCCGTCCACACAGTATCGTGGCACCTTGGTTATTTATCCTATGAATTATTCAATTGAACCAAACTACGACGTTCACGGCAATGCAAAGGAGACACGTCTAGTAGCCTATATATGTGTTCACTACTCGACAAGAACAGTATCGTCGGATCGCTGCGTACAGGCCGCCGCCGCCGCCGCCGCCGCCGCCGCCGCCGCCGCCGCCGCCGCCGCCGTTGCTGTTTATTCGTTCCGCTTCAGTGAACTTCGATAGTTGAGTACGTCCAGCAAACACAACGGGCGACGCCATCGAAGTTTAAACAAGTCATGCTTCACCGATGGGCTGGAGCAGGTTGCGACAGGTTGTCGCTACCAACACAGGCGGACGAAGGGTCTTGGTTCTAGTGGAGGTAGCCCAGTGACACTCGAGGTAACCCAGTGACAGTCGTAGTAGCCCAGTGACACTTGAGGTAGCCCAATGACATGCCTTTCCCTCCTAGAATGGTTGAGCTATGGCCTCCCAGAATAAATGGTACAAGCCAAATCTACTAACTCTTGAAAGACCGAGTAAAGCACCACTACTGCTAAGAACTGGAACCGGACGTTATGTACAATTATTATAACCTGAAAAAGAAGATCTGAACGTTGAGGAATTAAACCGGATACTACGATCAGAACAATCCTAATGTGCTCTTCCTCCTTGTTCCCTGCTGTACAGGGGTGAGGGTCGGGTAAAGTACCGTCGAGCCACTCTTTCTGTTCTTTCTTTCCATAGTTTTCTATCGGCCGCCCCCTCTCACCATCTTTCATCCTCCCCCGATCTTCTTATGTCCCTCCTCACGCAGCCCTCCCATCTCAGCTGTGGCATTTCTCTTTCCTGCGTCTTTGATGTTTATCCACCTCTGCTCTCTTTGCTAGTTTGCTTGCATCCATTCTTACCAAGTGGCCTGCCATCTCATCCTGCTTCTCACCAATCGTCCTGTTAGGCTGCATGTATCCTAAGTTAAAGTAAAGCTTGGTGACGAATGATTTGGAGAAGTAGATATAAAATCAGAGCTACAATGCCTCGTATTATAATAAAGCAAAATACCGGTCGTCGGTCGTCGTAAATGGAAATCAAATTATCTGGATATTTAAAAGAAATACAAAATGCAAAGAGAACGAGCAAATGGTGATAACATAATAACTAAGAGCAATGTAGAATATAAGCAGTTATCACAATGAAGACCAGGTAAGAATAAGCTCAAGACAAGGAGAGCTTTGCAATGAATAATATTTTTAACATGTGGGTTGACAACACTAAACTAGGAGGCCAACATAATTGTTTTGTTTTGTTAGGACAGCTAGGTTTACTGGTTAGCTAATCATTTTCATCAGACATACGCCGTGATATTAAATCGTGACCAGCATGAGTATACGCAGAATGATTATTGTTATTTTATAAAGAACCCTAATGAGTGTTTCCTTCTTCCAGGTTTTGTGTCGTCACAAATATGACGTCAGTGGTGCGGCACGTTATTGCGTTGTTAGCTTTGGCCGCAAGTATACATTGTCTGCAGTGTGACCAGTCGTCGGCTTCCGATGAATGGGTCTTATTCGACTGCAGCTCAAGAAACATCAGCAGGGTTCCATCGGATATCCCGAATTGTACAACGGAGCTGCACTTGGAAACAAACAACATTACAACTCTTCCGGCAGAGTCGTTCCGAACTTTGTCAAAGTTGGTTGTGTTGGATCTGTCGCACAACCATATCAATCGTTTGGAGACGAGATGTTTCGTTGGTCTCACGCAGCTTCGAAAATTGAACTTACACGGAAACGATCTGGATTTAGTCCGTCTGTCAAAGGGCACGTTTGCAGGGCTGCCATCTTTGCGCATTCTCGCTATTGCTGGACAAGGCACAATCGGCCAGTATCCTGTGGCGATCTTAGAAGGACTCACGGAACTTCATACGCTGTCCGTGAGAGGTGAAGATACACATTTACCAGAGGTCTACGGCAGACTCCCGCATCTAACTACTCTGGACGTCAATGGCGGTGAAATAAGAAGGGTGACAGGTGACATGTTCTCTGCAATCAGGGATTCGAACATAACCCAATTGGTGATACGAGGTACGAACATCAACGCCATCGAAGCGGGATCCTTCAGTAATTTCGCAACCTTACGCCTTCTCAATTTCACCTGCAACAGAAATCTGACCCTGAGACACGCCATCTCGTCGCTGGGTCAAACCCAGAACAGCGGCATCGATACCGTCATTCTGGATATGATGAAAATCCGAACAACTAACTTGCTCGATTTCCAAGACTTTTGCAGTGACATTACATTTTGGAAAACAATCCGCCGTATAAGTTTGCGGCATAATGGATTGCGAGTTGTCGTTGTGCGAAATATACAATGTCTGTCAGAGATAGAAGAATTCTATGCATCACACAATGCGGTCAGAGTAACCTCGTTTCCAACCAATGAGGATATGTACACGTTGTCATCGCGCTTCCGTAAGCTTCGAGTTGTCGACATTTCCTACGTCTCAAATGCAGAACAGGAGTTGACAGACGCGCGTTGCAGAAACGGGTTTGATTTGAACTTCGATATAAACAAAGACTTGTTCATTTTGCCCGAAATGCAGCCGGTCGCCCACGCTGTCAACATAACAACTTTTAAAACGCCTGATCCCGTTGACTATACCGACGCAAAACGTTTCACTTTGCCGACAAATCTCCGTTATGCAGACTTAAGCCAGATCACATACTCTTTACGCGAATCGTGGTCAAAACCGTACTTCTTTAATACCGACAACAATCTCGTATATTTGAACGTTTCTGGAACAAAGTCGGTTCGACATTTCGACTGCCTCGTTGTAGGTTTGACGAAGCTGCAGGTTCTTGATACAAGTCACGGATTCCTGCAATCATTGGGTGACGAATCATGTCGTTACATCCCAAGTCTACGTGTTCTTAATTTGTCAAATAACGCGCTTGGCAAGGGGCAAACCAATTATAAGAAAGTGTTTAGTTTCACACAGAGATTGGAAGACATTGATCTTTCAAACAACGGTCTACGCCACATTCGTCCGAAAACGTTTTCTATGTGCAAAAATCTAAAACTACTGAAACTAAAAAACAACGAATTTGACGATATGAATTTGGATCTGTACGGATTGACGTCTTTGCGTTTGATAGATCTACGTAACAACCGACTCCCATTCCTGCGTAGTGTTTTCACGGACCAGCTTGACAAAGTTTATTATAACACGACATTCCAGTTGGATATTAGAAACAATTACTTTATTTGCTCTTGCGAGTCATTGCCATTCATACGCTGGTTGCAAGCAACGCCAATACGCGTGACTGGAAAGGCGAGCCTCAGTTGTCTATACAACAATTCCCGAGAGCTGCTGATGCACATATCTGTATTGGAACTACGAAAATCCTGCGAATCGCAGAAAAACCATGTCTGGGTCATAACCCTCGTTTTTGGCATTTTACTACTCTTGCTCCTGTTGTACGTTTTAAATGACTTTGTCAAATTTAAACTACTCCAGTGCAAGACTCGCCTTATGTTTGCTTATGCAAGCCAATCACGGCCAATAATTAAATATCAAGTGGCGGTATTCTTTGACACGGAGGATGACGAGTGGAGAAACTGGGTGGATGAACGATTGATCCCCAAACTTGTTCAATGGAGCGTGAATACATACGTAATGGGGAGAAGCGATTGGACTAATAACAGTTCGTCGGAATTGGAATCCAGGGTAGCGGGAATTGACCAAAGTGAAAAGGTGATCGTGTGTTTAACAGAAAGGCTCCTCCAAGATTCCGACTTCGGGCAAGTTCTTCGATTTGCCAGATACTCCAGCAAACGCAGCAAAGATTATATAATCATCAGCCATGGAAACCAGTTCCATATTCCAGACCTTTCTTGCCGGCGTAGACGGAGTCGGGCACCGCCACAATCCACTAGAATCGACCGAGACGCGCTAGACGAGGATGATGACTGGGATATATTACTAAGTGAACTAAGAAACAACGACGCAGAAGACAGTACAATGCTACATTCACACAGACGTACAACAGACGTTGAAACGGGTAACCTATCCTTTTGATGTCCGTTGTAAATATAGTTTGCTCAGAAAGAAGAAGTTAAGCCGGCTAAAGTTTAGATTGCGTTTTCGTTTGTCAAGTCTGCAGGCACAGCCAACAGGTGTCGTTTTTTATCATGCAATCTGTCGAGTCGTTGTTTCAATTCCAAATTCGTTCAAATGTTATTTCTAAATCTAATATGTTTTTGTATTCTTCATTTTTCGTCCTCCCACAATTCAACCAAAAACCGCAATTCCTCGCGATACTCGCGAAAACTTCTGCTGCAGTGCTCCCCCTGGCACTGTACTAAGGAAACTCCTGTGTTGAACAGCGGAGATAGGGCGGCTATAGCCTTAATCCGTATTAGTAAATCGCCTCTCTAGTCGGCTTAGCTATCCATTTTACGTAGCCGTATTAGGACGTTGAGAACCATTTCATCCGTACTACATTTAGACCCGTCTAACGTTAAAACGACCGACTGGTCGTTTTTCTGTGGAGTGGAACGTATAATATTATGATCATGCATTGAGACATTGAAGACTCTGCGTGCAGCAACCGTCTAACCTTCCATAAAACGTATACGTGACGTTACGTGATGACATTTTCGAGGCTATCTTCTCGAACTTAGTGTTCCAGCCGGTGTTGAGTTTTTTCATTGCTTCACGCGCACAGGCGTATTTTATCTATTCAATATTATATACTGGTTTCCTATCCAAGTGCTTGAATTTTTTAAAGTATATTATATATTTAATCGGGTGTAGTTTGATGTTGGGATGAAATGCGCTCGATCATGCGTGTATACTTTGTATGTTTTAATGCATGCTTCAGTGTACGTGTGTAAGTTGGTCGTCAAACGAGCAGGTCTCTGTGGTCGTTTGTACACGTACCGTGCACGCACCTATATCTACACGCACGGTTATATTAATCACGATATACATGTTTATGTGGGTGTATAGCACACGTACGTGGTTGTTGTCAAATAGTTACCTGATCAATGTTGGTATATTTTTAGTAAAGGAATGTGCATGTGCTTTCCTCTAGAAGTGCTGTCAGGCTTCTTTAACCTCATATTATGAGACGACATGCAGCCTGTATAATTATACCAGTACATTCATGAAGTTAACTATTACTATTTTTACCGTGTAGCATATGCATTACGTTTAACCCGACGTTATTAGGAAATATTATTCAACTTGTATTTTACTTACTTACTTACTTACTTAGGCCCTTAACTCCTCCTGGAGCATAGGCTATCCACAACATTTCTCCAGCACCTCCTGTCTTGGGCCATCCTCTCCAGTTGTTGCCAGCCATTCCCCGTTTGCTTGATGTCTGCCTCGAGGTCACGCCGCCAAGTGTTTTTGGTCTCCCCCTCTGTCTCTTGCCTTGGGGGTTCCATGTCAGGACCTGTCTGGTTATGTTTGTGCTTGGCTTTCTCAAGGTGTGGCCAAGCCATCCCCATCTCCTCTTAAGGATCTCTATCTCTATTTGGGCTTGATGTGTTCTGTCACAGAGGTCTTTGTTGCTCACCCTGTCCACCCAGTGTATTCGCAGGCAATGGTTGACAAATGACTGGATCCTTATCAGCGTGGTCTTGTTTATTCGCCACGTTTCCGCTCCGTACAGCAACACGGACTTTATATTTGTGTTAAACAAGCGTATTTTGTGGTTTCTCCAATTACCTTTGACTTCCACACATTTCTCAACAGGTGGAAAGCTACCCTTGCTTTGCTGATCGTTTTCTTTACGTTAGCCTCTGTCCCTCCATGCGTATCCACTATGCTGCCTAGATATCTGAAATCTTTAAACTCTTCCAGTGTCTCTCCCTCAAGCATGATTGGTGTTTCGCAAGTAGCATTTGTTCTCAGGATCTTTGTTTTCCTTTTGTTGATTTTCAACCCAACCGGCGCTGAAATCAATGGCAGTTCTGTTGTTTTGTCCTGCAAAGTCCAAGTCATCAAGTTGGGTCAGCATCGTCCACTGGATTCCATTTCGTTTCTCCTTAGTTGCAGTTTTCATGACCCAGTCTATGACTAGAATGAAGAGGAATGGTGACAGTATGCATCCCTGTCTCATCGCCGTCCTAACCTCAAAGTTCTTTGTAAGTTGACCTTCATGAATGACTCTGCATGAAATTCCCTCATAGGAGTTTTTGATCATGTTGACTAGTTTCTTGGGCACCCCATAGTGTCTTAGCACTTTCCAGAGTGTCTCTCCACACTGTCAAAGGCTTTCTCGTAATCAACAGAGTTGGTGTATAGGGATGAGATCCATTCGATGGATTGTTCCATTATGATTCGCAGGTTTGCAATCTGGTCAGTACACGATCTGTCGTGCCTGAAGCCTGCTTGCTGTTCACGCAAAGTTTGGTCCACTTTACCTTTCATTCTCTCTAGGATTATTCTGTTTAGAATCTTCCCAGGTACTGACAACAACGTGATTCCTCTGTGGTTATCACAGCGGCGCAGGTCTCCTTTCTTGGGAATCTTGATAAGGTAACCTTCTTTCCTTTCTGCTGGAATTTCTTCTTTTTCCCAGATCTCCTCAAAAAGACTGTACAGCATTTCTACTGAAGTATTTACATCTGCCTTTAGTGCTTCTGCAGGGATACCACCAGGACCTGCTACTTTCCCATTTTTCATATGTGCGATTGCCTTTTTTTATCTCTTCTCTAGTGGGTTTATTACGGTCTATTGGGAGATTTAACTCAGCTGGTCGGATTTCTGGTTGATTCTGCGGTGCTGGTCTGTTGAGCAGCTCTTCAAAATGCTCTGCCCATCTGTTAAGCTGTTTGTCTGCCCCCATCAGGACGCTCCCATTTTTGTCTCTGATTGGCCGCTCTGATTTCTTAAACTTTCCAGCTAACTTCCTTGTTGTATCGTAAAGTTGCTTCATGTTCCTGCTGGATGCTGCCTTTTTTGCCTCTTGTGCAAGTCCCTCCACGAAGTTCCTTTTGTCTGTTTTTACACTTTTCTTCACGTCTCTATTTGCTGCTGTGTGCTCTTTCTGAGCTACTACCTTTGCCGCCCTTGTGCGGCTGCTGTTGACTGCTTCCTTCTTGTCTCTTCTGGTCTGTATTTTCCTCATTGTTTCTATTGAAAGCCAGTCTTTCTGTTGGGGTTTCCTTCTGCCAATTATCTCTTCGCATGTGGTGTTTACTGCACCCTTGATGTGACTCCATTGGCTGTTGATGTCTACTCCCTCATCTTCATCATACAGCTCTCGCAGGACTTTGAATCTATTGGCTAATGCGACTTTATATTCTTCTGCTGTGCTTGGATCCTTCAGGAAATCCACATTATATCTTGCCTTTCGTCTTTCTTTTTCTACTCCATTTCTTCTTAGCTTGCGTTTTAGCCTGGCTGTTACAAGGTGGTGATCAGACGCAACGTCAGCGCCTCTCTTCACACGCACGTCTTGTAGCGATCTTCTAAACATTTTGTGGTCTATCTGATTTTCAATGACTTGGTCAGGAGATACCCATGTCGCCTTATGTATTCTTTTGTGTGTGTGAACTCGCTTCCACCAATCACAATGTTGTTTATTGCACAGGCATTCACAAACCGCTCCCCATTGTCATTCATCACACCCAGCCCATGAACCCCCATCACATTTTCATATACTTGGTTGTCCGATCCAATCTTTGCATTGAAATCCCCCTTAATCAGGTTGATCTTTTTATCCCCTANCACTGTAGACCGAGTCCACTGTAGACAATGTTGACCGCTGTAAAGTACAGACATTCACAAACCGCTCCCCATTGTCATTCATCACACCCAGCCCATGAACCCCCATCACATTTTCATATACTTGGTTGTCCGATCCAATCTTTGCATTGAAATCCCCCTTAATCAGGTTGATCTTTTTATCCCCTAAATTGCTCATGATATCAAGGAGTTGGTTGTAGAATTCATCTTTGGTTTCATCAGTCTGGTCGTTGGTTGGGGCGTAGCACTGCACTATGTTCATTTTAATCCTTTTGTTCTTTGTTCTAAAGGATGCTGTTAGGCACCTCGGTCCTCTGGTTTCCCAGCCAATAAGTGCTCTATGTGCCTCCTTCCCCAATAAGAGGTCAACCCCCTCTGAGTGAGGGGCATCATCTTCCTCGTGTCCGGAGTATAGTATAATCTCTCCTGTTGTTAGTCGCAGTTGTCCTGACTGGGTCCATCGGGTTTCGCAGAGCCCGAGTAGAGCGAGGTAGAATCTCAGCATTTCTGCTGCCACTTGGGCAGTTTTCCCCGCCTCGTACATTGTTCGCACATTCCATGTGCCGATGTTTACATTGTTCCTGGTTGAAAGAAGAATAGTCGGCATTGTGGCTTCCTTTCGGCTTTGACCGCAACACTTCATGCGCCCTGATAAACCAGGCCCTACCTCTTCCAGGACAGACGTCGTTGTTTTATTTGTTGTGAATGTTTCTGTAGCGTTGGGTTTCTTTACAGGGTTGGGGTGCTAGCCCCACGCCCAAACCTCCCCCTTTCTCAGCCGGGCTTGGGACCGTCCATGGCGGAGTTAAAACTTGTATTTTGCATGCTAGATTTTATGTTAACTTTCGAGTGTGCGCGCGTGTGCGAGCGTGTGGGTGCGTGTGCGTGTGCGTGCGTGCGTGCGCTGTTACAACAGGGTAGGCAGCTAGCGTAGGTCTGTCGTGATTCAATGCATTCTTTCGTGAAATATTACTGCTTTCGTATTTGACTTCAGACCGGTGTGGTTAGGTAAACACAGAATCTGTTCATTCATGTATGTTGCCAGCCAGATCAGATTCTACAGTGTCCTCGAGTAATCAGCCTTCCTTCGTCGTTGTGCCGACATTGCTGCGTTGTAATTTATGCAATAATCGCTGTTCGTGGTTTGCAGAACATACGCCCTTAATCAGGTAATATGTGATACGGAGTTTTATCACGGCTTCTCCTTAAGTGTTCGATATTTCAGTTCAATGAGCTATAAAAAAGAGAATATTGACGCAGTACTAAAATAACATGACATCAGGTAGTAGCTACACTTGTTCTGTGGCTCTACGTGACGCGACTTTCTCTGGTAGTATAGGACACCAAATTGCAACTTCAAAAGCTATGGCAGCTGGGTTCAATAACGCACGTCCCGTCTCGTTCCAGTGGCTATCAGGGCAGAGGCAACACAGACAAAAGTTTGATTTAAGTAAGTTTGTTTAAGTCAGTATTACTACTCATGTCAAACGGACATGTATTGGCTTGGCAGTGTACAATGTGTCCTTTACCGTTGCTCCACGTATACAAGGGTGATGCCAATTCGTGAACAGCTGCAACGCCCCTGGTTTTATCCTTTTCCACTTCCCCCTATCGGCAGCCTTCTCCCTCCACATGTCTTCCTCATCCGGCTTTCTTGGTTTACGTAGTCTTCCCATTTCGTTGCGACCTCCCCTCTCCAACGGACTGGCTGTTTCACTGCATCTGCTTTCTTGGGATGTTGATCCTCCTACGTCCGCACCAAGTGACCTGTCCACATCATCCGACATCTGCCTATTCTGCCCGTCAAGTTGAACGTCAACCAATCTCTTTCCTCGGGCCTTCGGTCCGCCTTCTTTGCTCCTGTAATTCCCCGGTGTGCAATACAACTGAATTAATCCATACAGCGTTTACCGCGGAACATGCACTTTAATGAATATCGTATACTATCTATTTGCAGGAAACATGTCTAGCAGTGAATGTCTACTTTTAAACTGTGCAAACGTCTTCTTGAAATAAATTTTTTTTTAGAAGCATAAAAACTTCTCTATATGTGCGTTTGTCATATTGTGGGATTACGATTTGGTCGAAATCGACCCTCATTTTGTCGGCCCGCCACGGGACAGCGTTCTCACGAACTGGTGCACTGACCCGCATCAAAGTACACATGGTGATGGTGAACGAATGTATGCATAGATAAGTATTATGTGTGGGCAAATAACAGTTTATGTGTTTCTGTTGACACGCATGTCTGAGTAGCGTCACGTGCCGTTGTCCACACAGCGTGGAACCACCCAGTGCATGTGTAATGTGTTCGCTTGGGAACACTCGCATGGTTTGTTCATGCGGCTTAACGATGCTGTCAAAGAAGCTTGACAGTCGCTATTTATCAACCTTACAATTGCTGAGCCAATCCTCCTTCCAAACTGAATTAAAGCAACGACGAATAGAACACTGTTCAAATAAAAGTTTGCATTTAGGTTTGCATTCTCAAACATTTGCATTCTCAAAACGAAAAACAGATCGCGGCTTCAACGGATTCAGTTGATCGCCCACTTGGTCGCTGATATCCTTAAACTTGTAGAAGTAGGATTACATGGTCGCGCCCAGAGTTATAGGTCAACTGCGCTAACTCGGCGCATCACAGTGCCTGTCGGAAGTTGAACACGGCTTCAACATTATTTTTAACAGAGCCTGCTTAACAAATATTTGTTACTGACTCTTTTGTAGAATTTAAATGCAACTTATCACCGTTACTTGATATTTTGTAATATATTTATAATACATTTGAAACCAAATAATAAAATAAACTTAAAGTAGGCCCTAATCGTGTTTAATCTGTGTTTGTATTCGACTGCGATAAAATATTAATTAAATTCTGACCACATGATTAATTGTTATTGTACTTCCAAAAAGAATTTCCGGGACAAAAAGCGNTGCAACTTATCACCGTTATATGATATTTTGTAATATATTTATAATACATTTGAAACCAAATAATAAAATAAACTTAAAGTAGGCCCTAATCGTGTTTAATCTGTGTTTGTATTCGACTGCGATAAAATATTAATTAAATTCTGACCACATGATTAATTGTTATTGTACTTCCAAAAAGAATTTCCGGGACAAAAAGCGCCGTGTTACGACAAATAGTGACGGCGCTGTTTGCCAACCTGGATGCGACCCTGGAATCATTCACAGGTCGCCGAGTCTAAAGAAGAGTTGACACGATGACGTCAAGATTACGTAATTAGACAATAGACGGTACTCGGCAAACCCCCACCAGTGGCGCCACATAGTGAATGTCGCTCACGATTTCATCACTGCCACAACTTACAGTTGATGTGAAGATTGCGCACATCGTCATTTCATTTGGTAAACTTCTAATTGAGGTAACTTCTAACTTCTTCTCTTAATTTCAGTTATATACAATTGTGGAAAGTGTTTGCGTCGAAAATGCTTTAGCATGCCCAGACAGATTTTACTACATTTTTAACAAGATTGCCATCCCAAACAACAAGTTCCAGATGGCAAGTGGACAAGGAAGCCATTGGCTTATCGAGAGTCCAACAATTTTCTCATATATGTGTAGCCCGCCCTTATCAGATATCTGTCAATTCTATTTTTAAACATATTCATGTAATCAGCCTTCCCTGGTTTTGTGCCGGTGTCACATCTAATAAGTATATGATACCTACCCCTGGTCATTATTATCTAGATAATAATTACCTCCCCCGGCACCATTACCTAGATAATAATGACTCCCGCGATATAAATATTACTCCCTTGGCTATCATAAATAGCGGAAGCAACCATGACTAAAATGTGCTATGTCTTCATGTGCATGTCTGGCGACGTTGGCGACCATCACACAGTTGATGTTGATTGTTGATGAGATTATGCACTTCCGGCCCCCAAATTATGTACACAATAATATGTTAAATGTAACTAATCATTATAAAATAAACCATTCAAAATAAAGATGTGACGTACCTGAGACATAACTTTATCGTCACCTTTTGGTCAGTCGAGGACTGCTTGTAATGCCAATTAACAAAGGCCCAGATGGCAAGTGGGCAAGGAAGCCTATGGAGAATCCAACATTCATTCATTGTCCTCTGTGAGAACGAGTACTTCGTGATGTCCAATCTACATTGATCCTTTACTAATGTTACCTCATGTTAATTATGCTATCTTTCATGAGTGAAAAAAGTATTTTTATCAATATTGTCATACCCATTCGATATCTTAGAAACTTCGGTTTGATATCTCCTATTCACCTCCTTGTCTCTAGGGTTGTTTAGCCGCATTTTAAGGCGTTCTTCACAACTCAGGTCTCTCAGTTCTGGAATCAATTTAGTTGCTCTCCGCTGTATACGTTCAAGCATTCTTCTTACGACATGGTCTCCAAGCTAGTGTACAGTATTCTACAGGAGGCCTAACTATTGCTTCATGCAGAGGTATAATTAGCCCTGTTTCCTTATATTTTATATTTCTTCTAATAAACCCATACATATTATATGTATGCATGTATGTATGTATGTATGTGTGTATGTATATATATATATATATATATACATCTACATATATACATAATACAGACCGGGATGACACAAGAATGGGGGGTACTTATTAGATGTGACACCGGCATTGCTGCTTTGTAATCAATGCAATAATCACTGTTCATGATTTTAGTAGGGGACGCTTAATAAAAGTCTACAAATTTGCATAGCATACGCCCTGAATCAGATGATATGTGACACGGGTGCTGCAGTTTTATCACGACCTCTCCATATGTGTTCGTTCTTCAGTTCACTCAGTTATAAAAAGAGAACATTGACTCAGTGCTAAAATAGCGTTACCTCACGAGGTAGCTACACAGTAGTTCTACGGCTCCGCCACGGGACAGCGTTGTCGCGAACTGGTGGTTGGTTTGTTCACACGGCTTAATGACACTATCAGCGAAGCTTGACAGTCGCCGTCGCCATCAACCTTGCAGTACTAAGCGAATTCTCCTTCCCATCTCAACAATAGCAGCAAGGAAGTAAAGGAAGTAATTAACATCCATCGAACGAAAACTTCCCACTTAACTGAGACGTCGGCCAGGAGTTCCCGCCATTCTTTCTCCAAGTCGTGTCACGTGACGTCCATAGCGAGGACAGTTTCCTGAGACATGGCCAGAATATTCGGAGATGTCACCCAAGTTTCATGTGAGGTAAACAATGTGTATCGTTTCTAATAGTTTTATACAAAATGATAGGTGCCCTACAATAAAACAGTACAGTAAATGGTTATTTTTATGCAGGCTCGTAGCGTTGTTTATCTGGGGGGTGCGTTTTTACAGGAAATAGAACTCTTGGGGGCCCGAGAAAAATTTGCTAATCTAGACCCATTTTTTTCTCACATAAGATGAGATCATATTAGTATAAATGAATTATTCAATCGAATTCCATGCGCCATGTGCACAATTTGAAATATATATATATATATATATATATATATATAATGGTTCGTCCATGTCGGCATGTCGGCAACGTGCTACCGGTGCGCCACTTACTGCTGACGGAGTGGGTATAGAAAATAAATAAATAGTGCATCACGCCTACACTGTCGTCGACACGTGTGCGTGTGTGTGTGTGTGTGT
>SDWI01002349.1:1445-22826 GCA_009193005.1 Lamellibrachia luymesi
TATGTGTGTGTGTGGGTGTGGTTGTGTGTGCGTGTGTGTGTTGGACAGTGATCTCACTGCAAACACACATCACGCAGGACCCTTGTACGACACTTGTATGTAAATGCAGTGATCTCACTGCAAACACATATCACATAGGACACTTGTAGGACATTTGTATGAAATGCAGTGATATCACTGCAAATATTTTTTAGTCGAAGGCCTTTTTATAAATCAATAAATACACCAATTGCATGTGTTTTGTTATCGATAGCATTTGAAATTTCTTCTATCAATTCCATTACTGCATGTGCCATGGATGTATTTGTGCAAAAGCTATACTGACTTGAATTTAATATATTGTTGGTATTTACAAAGCTATCTGTTTTATAGTAAGAAACAATTTTTGCAGGATTTTTTAGAATTGTGGCAAGAGAGAAATTGGCATGTAGTTGGTAAGGTCAGTTTTTGCACCGCTTTTAAACATTGGCAGTCTTCATTCTTGATAGAAACACCCCAGTTCTAATACTATTACAGATGTGCATGAGAGGTTTGCATATGACAGATATGACCTTAGCGACAATGTCCATGCCTATGCCTTCGAAGTCTGCAGATTATTTTTGGGCACATGTTTTCACTGTATTAATGACCTCTTCCTCATCTATGGGTTTTAGGAACAAACATATTTCAATCCTAACACCTAAATGATCATATATAGAAATATTTTCATCAGGATTTGTGATGTCCTTTGCAAGTTTAGGACCAACATTGCTAAAAATTAGAAACATTACAAAAGTTGGACATTTCACTGACTGGCGTTCTATATGTATCACAGTATTCAAAATCGCTCATGTTTCTTTGGAATTGCCTCTCCTTTCTAAAAGCAGTTTACTATAATATGCTTTTTCAGCAAACCTTAACATAGAAGTTAATTTATTTATATATGTTTATACAGAGACTCCGTAATTTCAGTTTTATTTTGTATAAATGCTCTGTATAGATAATTTTTATTACGACAAACATTTCTTCAGCCACTAGTATACCAGGGTTTCTCTTACACATCTGCTTGTTCTTTATCTTTCTTACTGAGCAATGAAGGTTATACACTATACATCAAAAATGTTGAAAAAAATTGCATATGCCATGTCTACAATGTTATCTGTTTTCAACACATCATCCCACTTTTCTTGCCTTAGATCTTCTACAAACAAAAATACATCTTTTACATTTCTTACATATTTAAATGTCTCATTATTTTTTATATTTCATATTTACACAATGCAAATATCAGAAAATGATCACTAATATACCACTTCTAACTGGCTAATTAATTTGATTGGTAAATATATTGTCAATTAGAGTACACAAGCTGGTGGTAATTCAACTCGGTCTATCTATTAATGAATATAAACCTAGATCATACATACAATCTATAAAACTTTGTCCCACAACGTGATACGTGTTTTAGAAGATCGACACTGAAGTCACCACAAACTAGAATTAGATGATCGAAGCTATCTGGGCTGTCTTGCAGGAGTGAGCAGTGATTGTAAACGTGCTGGTTGCTTGGATGAAAGTGCATGTGATATCGGACAGGGAGCCAATGCAATGATTTAATAAGTGGTAATGAGTGAAAGAAATGAGTAGACTGGGTAACTACCCTTGCCAAACAATTTTGTACACGTTGAAGTTTCAAGATATCCTTGGGAGCAATATTATGATACAGGGAATTGCAATAATCAAGTCTACTGCTAACAAGAGCAGTTGCAATAATTATATACAGGTAAATGTGACAAATGCAACGAAGGTCACGAATATGATAAAAGCAGCAATGACAAGTTTGTGAAATATGTTGTCTAAAATTTTCAATATTATCAAAGGTGACTCCCAAATTCTGTGCTGAGATGGCCTGTGTGAAATTCTGGCTCAGCATAGGTGTTGGCAAAAAACAATCAAGTTTGCTACACTGCTTTTGTATACCAATAATAAGAAACCCTGTTTTATTTGCATTAAACTGTAATTTGCTGTTAGTTATCCAGTGGAAAACATTCTAGAGACAGTACCTGAGTTGGTTTAAGGAACAATTTGTATCAGGAGTAGCCAAGGAAAGGTAAATCTGTGTATCGTATACATACAGGTGGTGGTCCAAGTTACGGGTTTGAATAACTGAGCTGAGTGGAATAGTATAAAGGATAAAAAGTAATGGTCCAAAAGTAAGTTATTCAACATCTAATATCTAAAAATCTATAACTATATACTGCCAACTGAATGAAAAGCCTAAATACACATTAATAAAAATGTATATATATATATATATATACATTTTTATTAATGTGTATTTAGGCTTTTCATTCAGTTGGCAGTATATAGTTATAGATTTTTAGATATTAGATGTTGAATAACTTACTTTTGGACCATTACTTTTTATCCTTTATACTATTCCACTCAGCTCAGTTATTCAAACCCGTAACTTGGACCACCACCTGTATGTATACGATACACAGATTTACCTTTCCTTGGCTACTCCTGATACAAATTGTTCCTTAAACCAACTCAGGTACTGTCTCTAGAATGTTTTCCACTGGATAACTAACAGCAAATTACAGTTTAATGCAAATAAAACAGGGTTTCTTATTATTGGTATACAAAAGCAGTGTAGCAAACTTGATTGTTTTTTGCCAACACCTATGCTGAGCCAGAATTTCACACAGGCCATCTCAGCACAGAATTTGGGAGTCACCTTTGATAATATTGAAAATTTTAGACAACATATTTCACAAACTTGTCATTGCTGCTTTTATCATATTCGTGACCTTCGTCTTATTTACCTGTATATAATTATTGCAACTGTTCTTGTTAGCAGTAGACTTGATTATTGCAATTCCCATTATCATAATATTGCTCCCAAGGATATCTTGAAACTTCAATGTGTACAAAATTGTTTGGCAAGGGTAGTTACCCAGTTTACTCATTTCTTTCACTCATTACCACTTATTAAATCATTGCATTGGCTCCCTGTCCGATATCATATGCACTTTCATCCAAGCAACCAGCACATTTACAATCACTGCTCACTCCTGTAAGACAGCCCAGATAGCTTCGATCATCTAATTCTAGTTTGTGGTGACTTCAGTGTCGATCTTCTAAAACATGTATCACGTTGTGGGACAAAGTTTTATAGATTGTATATATGGTCTAGGTTTACATTCATTAATAGATAGACTGAGTTGAATTACCACCAGCTTGTGTACTCTAATAGACAATATATTTACCAATCAAATTAATTAGCCAGTTAGAAGTGGTATATTAGTGAGCATTTTCTGATATTTGCATTGTGTAAATATGAAATATAAAAAATAATGAGACATTTAAATATGTAAAAAATGTAAAAGATGATGAAGTATTTTTGTTTGTAGAAGATCTAAGGCAAGAAAAGTGGGATGATGTGTTGAAAACAGATAACATTGTAGACATGGCATATGCAATTTTTTTCAACATTTTTAATGTATAAATTATCTATACAGAGCATTTATACAGAATAAAACTGAAATTACGGAGTCTCTGTATAAAACATATATAAATAAATTAACTTCTATGTTAAGGTTTGCTGAAAAAGCATATTATAGTAAACTGCTTTTAGAAAGGAGAGGCAATTCCAAAGAAACATGAGCGATTTTGAATACTGTGATACATATAGAACGCCAGTCAGTGAAATGTCCAACTTTTGTAATGTTTCTAATTTATAGCAATGTTGGTCCTAAACTTGCAAAGGACATCACAAATCCTGATGAAAATATTTCTATATATGATCATTTAGGTGGTAGGATTGAAATATGTTTGTTCCTAAAACCCATAGATGAGGAAGAGGTCATTAATACAGTAAAAACATGTGCCCAAAAAAAATCTGCAGACTTCGAAAGTATAGGCATGGACATTGTCGCTAAGGTCTGTCATATGCAAACCTCTCATGCACATCTGTAATAGTATTAGAACTGGGGTGTTTCTATCAAGAATAAAGACTGCCAATGTTTAAAAGCAGTGCAAAAACTGACCTTACCAACTACATGCCAATTTCTCTCTTGCCACAATTCTAAAAAATCCTGCAAAAATTGTTTCTTACTATAAAACAGATAGCTTTGTAAATACCAACAATATATTAAATTCAAGTCAGTATAGCTTTTGCACAAATACGTCCATGGCACATGCAGTAATGGAATTGATAGAAGAAATTTCAAATGCTATCGATAACAAAACACATGCAATTGGTGTATTTATTGATTTAAAAAAAGGCCTTCGACTAAAAAATATTTGCAGTGATATCACTGCATTTCATACAAATGTCCTACAAGTGTCCTATGTGATATGTGTTTGCAGTGAGATCACTGCATTTACATACAAGTGTCGTACAAGGGTCCTGCGTGATGTGTGTTTGCAGTGAGATCACTGTCCAACACACACACGCACACACAACCACACCCACACACACACATATATACACACACACACACACATACATTCACACATGCATGCACACGCACGCGCACGTGCACACATACACACACACAATGTATACTGAATAAAATAAATACATTTTGGCACCAACATCACTGTATTTTGGAGGTAATTTGGGCATCAGAATTTACCATATATTTCTAATTATTACATTATAAAAATCTCAATTCTGACAATGAAATTATATACATAATTAAGAGTTAACAGTTGGGTAACTGACTAACAAGTGGGCAACTGACTGTCTGCTGACAAACATTGCTAGCACTAAGCCATTTAGGTTCATTGGATAGGACGGGATAGGTCTAAACATGAACCAGTGATGTTATCCACAAGGACACCTGGTTACCAGAGAAACAATGGGAACATGGCTGTCAGGTCAACTCATAATGACTTTGACTTATTTGTCATTGCTATTGTAGCTAGTACGTATCCAACGTTGTGAAACATAATATTTATTTGGTCGCTAGAGCACAAGGTCGCATGCACAAGCCCTATTATTTATAAACCAGACATATACATTGTGATCAGCAGTTAATTAAGCGGCCCCCGATTTTCCTGGAATCAGACCAGACCAATGCGGACAATACGTTTATATTGATACAGAATCAAATTATTCCATGTCCCGGGACCAGGCCATTAATTGATGAGTCGGTTCAATGACAAATTTAATTAAGCTGTCAACATAACAGTGGCAGTGCGTTGGTCAGATATAATCACAGTCATTGTTTCTGTGGTGTATATAAAGCGGCAGGATCGCCTCACTCAGTACACAAGCCCACAAGTCGTGTGTTTCGTGTATCTCCAGAGAAGACCAGAAAGACGTGACAGAGTGCTGTATTTCGAAGTTTGAAAAGCTGCAAATACGTTGGTAAGTTATTTTGACTTTATATAATGCGTTGAAGTTACATTGATGATGATTCTGAAAAGTGGTTTAAGCAAACTGTCCATTTTGTCTGACTGGTGTGCTGGCTTCAGTGGTACACATCCTGGCATCTACCAGTAATACAGGTAGCCAGCTAGATGGCTGACTTCATCTGCATAGGAGGGAAATTATGATGCTGTTTGTTTTACTAGGGTAAGCTTGTGTATATATGGACAGTTTTACACCCAGAAGTTCTCAGTGACCAGGCTATTGAAAGTAAACTTTGTCTTTTTTGCATGTAGGGCAAAGCTATGGTGCTTGGCTTAGATGTGTAATGACCCCTTGGTGCTTGACTTAGATGTATAATGACCCCTCACTCTCATCAAGGAGGTTGCACCCCTCCGTTCTGCTATATTCAATCCAGTATCACTTCTGATCTGGTCAGTCCACCTCGTCAGCTCTCTTTCACTGTCCTTTGAAGTCTTGTATGTATGTTCTCTCTTGACATATGCCAAACTACTGGAGACTTCAGTGTCTGATGACATGACGTGAGGGATGTCATATGTTCATGAGGGATGTCATATGTTCATGAAGGTTGGGCTTCATCTAAATGGAAAGGGTGCAGCAGTCTTTGAGGATGAACTCTCAGGAGCAGTTGACAGTATTTTATCTGCTAACGTAGGGCCAATATTTGCAAAGTGTTTTTTAAATGATTTGGCTATTTCGTTTGGATCATCGATTCTTTAGTTGTCGATTTGAAATGATGAGGATAAATTTTTTTGGGCTTGGAGATGAACTATGTTTTTAATGTTAGACCATGTTTACTTGATGTCATTTTTGATTCATGTGTTGTTTATATTGTTTGTCAAAATTATGAACATTTGGAGACCTTCTTGAGTGAATGCGTGATGCCTGGTGTTACGCAAACCTTCCTCAGCAGATCAACATGTTTCTTGGTTAAATTTTCCATGACCACTGTGTGATACGACGTAGTCTGATTTAGCCTCCTGAAATTTAGCATCTGGAACTGGCGATAAACTAATATCCTCTCAGGTAAACAGTGAACTGAATTACCCATTAAAAAAACATTGTGATATTGTATTTTCAGCACTGTCTTCTAGTGAACCAATCTTGTCTTGTACATTTTGTTTACTCCTGGGAATATACATAAAAAACCTTGCTGTCATTTGTTATGTTACATGCTAGTTTTTGGCCATAGCCTCTTTTAGATTTTTTTTCAGTTGTAGCTGCAATAAATGCCTCTTTCTAAATTGTGTAGTCTTCAGCCTTTCAGGTACCCTTATAAACCCTCAACATAGTTTGTTTGTATGCTATTTATCTAACAGCTTTTGACAGATTGTTCAATGATACTCTCAGTTTCATATTTCAGAATGTTCCAACATTCAATTGCTGTCTTATTCTTCAACATTTTGTTCCAATCTTGCTTTGCTAAGTATTTCCTCATATCTTTATATTTACCTTTGTCGAAGTTTCTGCTGCATTTCTTTTTATTTTTACTGAATTTACTTTGATGTCAAAATATATTTGATTATGATCACTGTTACCCAATAGTTCATGTATTTTACATTGTTCACTAATTCTTTTTGTGAAGACAAAACTATATCTAATACATTCTCTCCCCGGTAGGTTCTAGCATGTGTTGAGTAAGCACGCTATCCTGTATTAAAAATAGAAATTGTTTGTCCTCACCCCTGTACTCTCTAGAGATTTCCATTGTATGTGTACATGGTTAAAATCTCACATTACGATACATTCCCTTTACTTGTGCACTACCATCATAGCGGTTTTTTTTTTCTGTTATCCACTTTTTCTATGTTTGGACTTTGGTAAACTAATTCTATATGTAATGTAGAATTTCCTGTAACTATATTGCACCAAACAGCTTCATCGCAATCTGCATCCCTTTCTAGTTTTTTATAAGCCTGAACAGATTCTTTAACTTATAAAATAACTCCCCACCCTTTCTTCCTATTTAATATCTCGTAAACTTGGCGTATCCTGTCAATCATAATTCAGTATCTCCTATGTTTTTGTTGGCCCATAATTCAGTTATACCAGTTATGTCAGGGACAGTTATACCAGTTATGTCAGGTTCAGTTATGCCAGGGTCAGTTATACCAGTTATGTCAGGGTCAGTTATACCAGTTATGTCAGGGTCAGTATCTTCTTCCATAACGTTTAGTTCATTTTTCTTTTTTACTAGGCTCCTTGCATTTAAACACAGATTTTTAACCAGCTTCAGAAATGTTTTCTGGACATTTTATTGCTGGTTTGTGTGTACTAGTGGCATCTTGTCCTGTTTGAGGCACTTCTAAGTAATTCCCCTGCACAATACTATTTTTTGTAGCAAACATTGTTTAAACTAAAAGCACAGGGGCATTACTTTCATATGTGCTCACATTGACTATCTACACTTTAGTGGAAATGATCAAACCAGAGGGACAGCATTTATTCTGAGAGATAAAGATGTCTCAGAATTTGCAAATTTTTTCTGTAACGCCCTATAATGTGAATGGGGGTAATCGCCTCCAAAACACACCCGTTATTTTTATGTTTTCCGGTGCTAATAACTTTCTATTACTGTTGGATCATTGATTCTTTAGTTGTCGGTTTGAAATGATGAGGTTAAATTTTGCTTGGCCTGGAGATGAAGTGTGTTTTTAATGTTAGACCATGTGTATTTAATGTCATTTTTGGATTCATTAAATTGTTTGGTCCAATATTGGCATTTTGCATCACATGTTACTCTATTCAATGTGTTTCTGTATTGTTTATATTGGTTGTCAATGTTACGAATGCGTTATGCCTGGTGTTACGCAAACTTTCCTCAGCAGATCAACATGTTTCTTGGTTAAGTTTTCCATGACCACTGAGTGATACGATATAGTCTGATTTAGCCTCCTGAAATTTAGCATCTGGAACTGGTGATGAACTAATACCCTCTCCGGTAAACACTGAACTGAATTACCTATTTAGGTCTTCCATCATTAAAAAACCTTGTGATATTATATTTTCAGCACTTTCTTCTAGTGGTCCAATCTTGTCTTGTACATTTTGTTTACTCCTGGGAATATACATAAAAAAACCTTGCTGTCATTTGTTATGTTACATGCTAGTTTTTGGCCATAGCCTCTTTTAGATTTTTTTCAGTTGTAGCTGCAATAAATGCCTCTTTATAAATTGTGTGATCTTCAGCCTTTCAGGTCCCCTTATAAACCCTCAACATAGTTTGTTTGTATGCAATTTATGTAACAGCGTCTTTTGACAGATTGTTCAATGATACTTTTAGTTTCATATTTTAGAATGTTCCAACATTCAATTGCTGTCTTATTCCTCAGCATGTTTTCCCAATCTTGCTTTGCTAAGTATTTCCTCATATTTTTATATTTACCTTTGTGGAAGTTTCTGCTGTATTTCTTTTTATTTTTACTGAATTTACTTTGATGTCAAAATGTATTTGATTATGATCACTGTTACCCAATGGTTCATGTATTTTACATTGTTCACTAATTTTTGGAAGACAAAGCTATATCTAATACATTCTCTCCCCTGGTAACCGTAGGTTCTAGCATGTGTTGAGCAAGGAAGCTATCCTGTATTAAAAATAAAAATTGTTGGTCCTCACCCCTGTACTCTATAGAGATTTCCATTGTATGCATACATGGTTAAAATCTCACATTATGATATATTCCCCTTACAAGCACAGGGGCATTACTTGCATATATGCTCACATTGACTATCTACACATTGGTGGAAATGATCAAACCAAGGGACAGCATTTATTCTGAGAGATAAAATAAACCTAGATAAACCTGAAGTTGCTAATAACCTTGAAAATTAAAAAATTTCTACTGCTTTTTAGAATATACTGAACATGAGATTAGTGTTGTGCTGACCGAGGGGACTAAAACCCCAACTAATTTTCAATTGATTGACTCGATCATTACCATGATGTCACTTTAAGTTGTTGGCAATTTACCAAGTAGATTTGTGTGGACCTCTGATCATTTATTTTCAATAAAGGTTTAACATTTAAAAGCAGCCAATTCGTGGTAAAATTTATTGTTTAGCTATTACTAATTATAGCAGGGTCATTCTGTGTCAAATAAACCAATTTTCAGGATATTAAAACAGTTGATGTCTCCGAATTTGCAAATCTTGTCTGTAACACCCTATAATGTGAACGGGGGTAATCGCCCAAAAAACACACCTGTTATTTTTATCTGTTTTCTGGTGCTAATAACTTTCTATTTCTGTTGGATCATCGATTCTTTAGTTGTCGATTTGAAATGATGAGGGTAAATTTTGCTCGGCCTGGAGATGAAGTATGTTTTTAATGTTAGACCATGTGTATTTGATGTCATTTTTGGATTCATTAAATTGTTTGGTCCAATATTGGCATTTTGCATCACGTGTTACTCTATTCAATGTGTTTCTGTATTGTTTATATTGGTTGTCAATGTTATGAACATTTCGAGACCTTCTTGAGTGAACGCGTGATGCCTGGTGTTACGCAAACTTTCCTCAGCAGATCAACATGTTTCTTGGTTAAGTTTTCCATGACCACTGAGTGATACGACGTAGTCTGATTTAGCCTCCTGAAATTTAGCATCTGGAACTGGTGATGAACTAATACCCTCTCAGGTAAACACTGAACTGAATTACCCATTTAGGTCTTCCACCATTAAAAAACCTTGTGATATTATATTTTCAGCACTGTCTTCTAGTGGTCAAATCTTGTCTTGTACATTTTGTTTACTCCTGGGAATATACAAAAAAAAACCTTGCTGTCATTTGTCATGTTACATGCTAGTTTTTGTCCATAGCCTCTTTTAGATTTTTTTTCAGTTGTAGCTGCAATAAATGCCTCTTTGTAAATTGTGTAGTCTTCAGCCTTTCAGGTACCCTTATAGACCCTCAACATAGTTTGTTTGTATGCTATTTATGTAACAGCTACTTTTGACAGATTGTTTAATGATACTCTCAGTTTCATATTTCAGAATGTTCCAACATTCAATTGCTGTCTTATTCCTCAGCATGTTTTTCCAATCTTGCTTTGTTAAGTATTTCCTCATATCTTTATATTTAACTTTGTGGAAGTTTCTGCTGTATTTCTTTTTATTTTTACTGAATTTACTTTGATGTCAAAATGTATTTGATTATGATCACAGCTACCCAATGGTTCACGTATTTTACATTGTTCACTAATTCTTTTTGTGAAGACAAAACTATATCTAATACATTCTCTCCTCTGGTAGGTTCTAGCATGTGTTGAGCAAGGAAGCTGTCCTGTATTAAAAATAGAAATTGTTTGTCCTCACCCCTGTACTCTCTAGAGATTTCCATTGTATGTATACGTGGTTAAAATCTCACATTATGATACATTCCCCTTTACTTGTGCACTTCCTTTATAGTGTTTTGTATTTTTTCTGTTATCCACTTTTTCTGTGTTTGGACTTAGGTAAACTAATCCTATAAGTAATGTTGAATTTCCTGTAACTATATTGCACCAAACAGCTTCATTGCAATCTGCGTCCCTTTCTAGTTTTTTTCATAAGCCTGAACAGATTCTTTAACATATAAAATAACTCCCCACCCTTTCTTCCTATTTGATATCTCCTAAACTTGGCATATCCTGTCAATCATAATTCAATATATATTATGTCTTTGTTGGCCCATAATTCAGTTATACCAGTTATGTCAGGGTCAGTTATACCAGTTATGTCAGGGTCAGTATCTTCTTCCATAACGTTTAGTTCCTTTTTCTTTTTTACTAGGCTCCTTGCATTTAAACACAGATTTATAACCAGCTTCAGAAATGTTTTCTGGACATTTTATTGCTGGTTTGTGTGTACTAGTGGCCTCTGATCCTGTTTGAGGCACCTCTAAGTAACTCCCCTGCACAATACTATTTTTGGTAGCAAACATTGTTTAAACTAAAAGCACAGGGGCATTACTTGCATATGTGCTCACATTGACTATCTACACATTAGTGGAAATGATCAAACCAGAGGGACAGCATTTATTCTGAGAGATAAAATAAACCTAGATAAACCTGATGTTGCTAATAACCTTGACAATTTAAAATTTTCTACTGCTTTTTAGAATATACTGAACATGAGATTAGTATTGTGCTGACCGAGGGGACTAAAACCCCAACTAATTTTGAATTTATTGACTCATTACCATGATGTCACTTTAAGTTGTTGGTAATTTACGAAGTAGATTTGTGTGGACTTCTGACAATTTTTTTTTCAATAAAGGTTTAACATTTAAAAGCAGCCATTTCTTGGTAAAATGTATTGTTTAGCTATTACTAAATATAGCCGGGTCATTCTGTTTCAAATCAACCAATATTCATGAAATTAAAACAGTTGATGTCTCAGAATTGCTAATTGTGTCTGTAACACCCTATAATGTGAACAGGGGGTAAGCGCCCCCAAAACGCACAAGTTATTTTTATCTGTTTTTAGGTGCTAATAACTTGAGAAGTTTATAAGCTACATGTTAACGTTAAAGTTTAAGGCTGAATTATTCTGAAAGTATAGCAACTAGAAGCCTACTGAACATATATATATTATTGACAGTATCCCTGATAATATATGGTAGCAATTTGGACATTGTACACAACAATAAAATACAGACTGTTGAAAACCTTGGAAATGTTAAGGAATGTTCTTTTCCATTTTCATGCACCAGATATACCCATTGCCCTCTGCCCTATCATTCTTGAATTTTGCATAGATAATCCGTATCAATATGTGTACATAATAAGAACATTTCAGATATGTAGCTTGTGAACTTCTCAAGTTACAGACACAATTTGCATAATTTTTTATTTGACAAACAAAAGTTTATATATAATTTATGTAATTCCAAAACTGTTGCCATGTTCATATACCTTGATGCCTTAGCTACATAACATATGCAGCCATTTTTGACATTAGACATTAAAAATTGACATAGCTCTTGAATATTCCTTGGTATAACTTTAATTTGTTGGTAATTTATACAGAGCAGATTTATGTGTACCTCTTATGTTTTTCCAACAAAGGTTCCCCATTAATAGGTGTTATTTCTTTTTACAATTAATTATTTTTTGCTAGCAGAAAAATTGTTATACGGGTAACTGTAACGCAAGTAACTGACTATTTTGACAACCACGTGTTTATTAATTATGCAATTCAAAAACTTACCAAATAATGATATCTTGACACATTAGCTACATAACATATGCAGCCATATTGTCACAGCATTTCTGGTGTGAGGGGACTTTGGATTTTAAGTATGCCAATTTTTCAGCCTGTAATTTTTTTCATAACGCATGTACCCCAACATTTGCACATTCACAGAATGATAAATAATCATTTAGTTTTCTTTTTTGTCACCATACTTTGATAACTTAACATTAACAAAGAAAAATACTTCACAATGTATAACTATTAAAAAGATTATTCATTAGTAAATAAATATACTTCATATTATGTTTAATACAACTAGTAAACAATGTATTCACCATAACATGCCTAAATTTAATAAACAATCCAGAAGCAGGGGGCACATGCACTAGTCTCCTTGTCCCCCTGCGGATGCCCATGCGTCATAGTAGTGCATGTTTGTATTGGCATCATGCCAATTTATTTGTTTTGGCAAATCCCATGAAAATTTTTATTTCTTTCTCTAAGGCACATTGACTGTATATACCATCAAACGATGGCACTTTAATATATAAGTATGTAATGACTTATGCTTTATTCACTGAATATGACTCCATGATCAGTTCATTCAGCAACATGAATATTACTACATTAATGCTATCAAAGTTCTAAAACAAAGGCAGTGACAACACAATACTACTGATTGTTAAATATCTGTTGTTGTGATTAACATAAATGTTTTTTGCAGATATTCAAACAGCGAGGAGCTTTCGAAGGTCGAGGAAGAAAGTCGGACAAGCAACCATCATGTGGTTAAAGTTGGCAGTCGTCGTCGCTGCAGCGCTCATACAGCTGTCAGGTAGGGTGTCACAAATATTTTATTTCTACGCGTCCGATTACTGCTGCATATGCATGCTGTGTGTTGGTCATGTTCATGGTTCGCATGGAACCCTGAATATTCTTGCATGTTCTTCAATATGACTTTGTGACTTGAGTACCCTTAGATGTTTTTTGATGTATGGCAGTGTTCTTGAATGTTCCTGGTAGCTTATTTTTATGTGAATTCACCAACTATCAATAATTGTATCATGTTTTGAACTTGTGGATTTTAATCTAAGCTGGACTTATGTTGTTATTTTGCATAAATTGCTTTAATTATTTTAATAAATTTTTTATTTGCCGTTGGGAAGGTAGAACGCTGCAAAGCTATTAAAAATCAGCTTAGATATAAGCAGTGGTATACTTAGGTCAATGAAATACAGAGATAACTGCATTAGAAAAATAAGTATTAGAGTTGCCACACTGATGTATTATGAAATATTGTTTAACAAATATAGAAATGATACAAGGAAATATGGGAAAACAATATTTTATCCAGATCTTGTAAAAAGAAAACATTACAGACAAGTTTTAGAGAAGTTGACTGTAAATTAACAGATAATGTGAAAATTGTAACATTTAATGAAATTGATGAAGAGACAATAGTTAAAATAATGGATAAATCTCCAGAAAGTCTTGATGGTAAAAATGTAACATCCTTGCCAACTCACCAAACTTTCAGATATTTTCCCAGGTGACCCTCTCAGATTTCAATGGAAAAATCCTTAAAATACCTTTGGTGGTAGGATGGAGCTGTGCAGAATGTCAAGCCACAAATCCAGATAGTTTTTGAGATATAACTTATTGAAAATAGGGCTTTTTTTCGTCCTTTTTGGAATCTCATATATTGTCACTGAATGTAGATAGGAAGCGGAAAAAATGGCATATTTAGTAATTAGGACCGGGACTTTAGCCAGTGTTAAGCTATAGGCATCCTAAAATAAGAAAACTATTGTATTCAAAGGAGTTAAGNAAAATAAACATGTTTTAGATTAATTAAGCTTGCATAATTTCTTATGTCCAGACTTGTATTAGTTCACTGCAGAGAAAATAACTGCCTAGCTTAACTACCACCAGAACACAAACCAGATAATAATTATGTACTGTCTTATTAGTGTAGTCCAGTATAAATGTCTAGTCCATTATTGTCCATTATTTCACCATATCTTTGAGACAGCCTAAAAACAAACATGATGGTTAGAAGAATGATATGCTTACCAGGTATGGGTTCCCAATTAACTCTCAATTAAGTACTCATTTAACAGTTAGTATTACTGCATAGTTCACAGCCATGTTGGGCAGATATTTCCAGAAGATCTTGTCACTAATCCAGTCATTGACCTTAGAGAGATCAGGTTCAAGCATGTGTGAATTGGAGGGAGAACATCACAAGAACACATAATTATACACTGCACCAACAAGGGTGGCCTGGTCATTCAGGCACATGTGAATTGAAGGGTAGGCCTATAATAGAATGTCCTCTGGTTGGGTGATAAGTTGATGGCTAATCATGGCTTTGCACATCTGTCTACAGTAAACTGCTGGGGCTGGCAACTTGCAGCCTAGTGCACCCATGGGGCCATTAGACCTCTATATGTCTATATTTTTTCTGTGTCTGTGCAAGTCTTCATATAATGGGGATATGCAGAGAAAGGTAAAATAGCTACAGTTTGGGATACGTTTAGAGTGCCAACTCAAATGAAAAGCAAGCAAGTTATGCATAACAAATAATGTATACATATTTACAGGCTCTAATCCCAGCATGGGTGTCCGGAGGGGGGAAGGGGGGCATGTGCCCCCTGGATATAACAAATAATGTATACATATTTACAGGCTGTTATCCTAGCATGGGTGTCTGGAGGGGGGAGGGGGGCACATGCCCCCTTGGATCTATGTTTGTAAAATTTAGGTCTTTTATGGCAAGTAGATTGTTTGCTATTTGTGCTAAGTAGACCATCTAGTATATTTGTTAATTCTGGTCGAAATCAGACAGCAGAATTGTTTGCCTCCCCTCTGGAAATGTAAGGATTTCTGGTCGAAATCAAACAGCAGAATTTTTGCCCCCCTCTGGAAAAAAGCCTGCGGATGCCCCTGGCCTGAATGCTAGTGTATAAAGGGCAACCAAATGATTTAGTATAACATTCGCAGAAATAACCACTTGGTGCGCATAAATGATGTATGTTATTGCCCGGTTTTGTTAATTTGGTAGTTGAATATAGGAGGAAACCCCACACCCTCAAAATCTTCAGAAAACAATCCTTTGAGAACAGATAATCAATTTTAACAAGCATCCACAACTTTTAAAATGTGATCACCACCCGCTACAAGTACTAACTATATCACTAGTGACTAGCATTTGCCATTCACACTGTATCTGTGGGTATCTCCGCCCACACCAATACTTAATATACCAACATATCTGTGGGTTATCTCCGCCCGCACCAATACTTAATATACCAACATAAAAACCCTGTGTGCACCACTGAATATATCATAACAGGAAAAAGCACCAATGCTAAAAACATTGTGTACAAATCTGGAACAGGGAAAAGCATTCTGTACTATCTGTGATTTACAGTCATCCACCTCATTAAATGGCAGCACAACACCTCTGGCTCTATCTATCACAGGGTTACTTCATAACAATATATAGCCCCTACTTGACTGACTGGTCCACCCATGTTAAAGGGAGGAGGGTGGGGTAACCTCGCAACCATCCAGCATATAATCCTTGTTGCACTCCTTGGCTTAACTGCTTCTACGAGGCTATCCTGCTACTGGCTATAAGTAATAAATGCATAAGGTCACATTTTGTGTTTTGTTATCCAGCATAAAATAATGTTTCAGTTGCTGCCTGACTCTGTGGAACTCACTCCCTGTTAGTGTTAAATCTGTAGAAAATATAACAACATTTCACCATAAACTAAAAACCCACCAGTTTAAACTTGCTTATCCTCCATAGCTCCCCAGCTTACCAATCCAACTGTTTACAACTGGAACTTCTTATCAATTATGAATTGCTTAACCCCTTTTGTTTTTGGTGTGCTACTGAGCTTGGGTCTCCTGAGGATTTTAGCACAATAGAAATATTTTATATATTGTTATATTATTATATTATTTATGCGCCCGCTGCCACATAAATTCATTTATGCTACAAGTTAAAAAACTGTTCAGGATTGATTGCATATACAGTGATTTGCCTAGGTTTTCAAAAGAGCATGGTGCTGAGTCTGAAAAAAGGGCAAATTTGCACGCATGAAAACGTTTTGAGGGCAAGGGGGCAGAATTGGAGGCAACCTCTCTTATGAAAATATACCATGGTATACCATGATATACCATGATATACCATGGTATTACATGGTATACCATGACATTGTATGGTAAATTGTGGTATATCATGGTTTACCTGTTTCAAAACACCATGGTATTTTACCATAGCTTCCCTGTTTCAAAGCACCATGGATTAACATATTTTCCATGGTATATCATGGTATTTTACCATGGTTTACAATGATTTACCATGGTTTACCTGTTTCAAAACACCATGGTATACCAAGGCATTTACCATGGTATATTTTCATAAAGGCTATCACATGACATACATGATAAATGTATAACTGAACAGATAAAATATGTTACTTTCCAGTACAACAACACATTTTATTTAGACCTCATGGTCCGGCTCAATGGCGAGCTTTAATAAAGCTTAGCATAACATAACTTATTTTTTCATGGCATTGTTTTGTAGGAATAATATACTATTGACGACATGGGCTTTTTCTTCAATGCACAGCCTACCTAGGCTATACATAGACTTAGATGAACCACATATTATCAATCCTGAAATAGCAATGGCGGAGCTCGTTAGGCGGCGATAGTAGTGCTGTGATCGGCAAGTTGACCAAAACGTGTACTCGCAGCGGCCCGTTTATAGGGGGTGCCTATTATGGTCCATGCGGCTGACATGGACCACCTATAATAAAAGTGTGCATATGCCTGTAAAGCTGAAAAAACGTACTTTACTCTGATATATATCATGTTTTATTTCTTTAAGTAAAAGTATTTTTATTCAGTGTGAAAATTTCATGATTCTCGCAAATCCGGAATTCACCTTGATTCGCAGAAAAAACATTGTATGTCTTTCATTGATCAATTATTAATATTACTAGACAATATTTGGGCTTCACTAGCTCTGGCTAGTAATGTACATCACTCCTAAAAGTGATGCCCCCCACATGCGACGGTGTCAACAATTCATTGCGTTTTGGGCCGCTAGATGGCGCCGCCCATGCTGTGATAAATTTCTACTACATAAATAATGATTTATGGCACTCATTTTTAATATTTAGCATCCGGTGAAGGGTGAATTTTTATTTACAAACATGAATACATGTAAATTCTGCATTTTATTAATATATTTTCATAGTTTAGCAGGATGCTTAAAATCGAAAATGGCGCCACCTAGCGAGCATGATGCAAAGTGATACTTTGTCATGTTGTCACAGTGAGCATTTCAAATTAGCTTGTTTAATTGATTAATTACACATGTGTATATATGTAAACACAGTCCCTTGATCTATGCAATCTGATATATATGACTTGGTGGCAACATTCTGAAGACAAATTGTTTGGTTATACTCAACAATGTATACATAGTACTTTTGTGAATCGTAAAATACCTAAAATATTTTACTAGTGGATCTTCTAACTCAAATTTGTTGCATGGTACATAATGTTATATAAATGGCCAAATGTCTCCAGCAGTTGTTTACTTGTTGTTGACCTACTTAGCATTACTTATATAGGCACCTTGTAAACAATACATCATTTTAGGGCAATAACATACATCATTTCTTATGAAAACTAATCACACGGATCCTGAAAATGATGACGATTGTGACATATAAAACATTATTAATTCACAGCATGCAGCAATTACACATGAGCCGTAAAACTTATCTGGTATAGGCGGAGCTTAACATATAAGCATCTACTGCGCATAGCAGGAGCCTGTCAACCTCCTCTGGATGTCGCCCATGCAAACATGCGTGAACTTATCAGATGACTCTTTACAAGCATTTGGCTGGCAGCTGGGTGCATCCGTCTACTTTAAAAAAAATCCTTTTCTTCAGAAGTACTGTTCAATTGTCTATTGATAATCGGGTATACCGATAATTGATATGGGTGATTACTGGATGATAAATATAAAATTGGTTCGCGAATGGCATGCCATGCCCAGGACAGTGGCAGTGGCGATAAAAAGTTGGCGAGACACAACAGGTTCTTACATGTACTTTTATGGCTATTTTAGCATTGATGCCTCTTGTGCTGTTTCACTTGTTGCCATTGTCAGGTCTGATTTTGCATAATCATCTTTTTGCATAATTATCTTTTCTCCAAAATTAGCCACAATGCCTATATACATGTTCATAGTCAAGTATCAAATTAATTAAATGTGTATCTTTAAACATATTAACACAGCTGTATATCAATACGTAATGAACAATGTTGAGGTCTCTCTCCTAGTTCCTAGAATCACTCAGAATGTTTCTCTTGAAATGCTTCAAATGTGCAAGTAATGTATTGACTTACATTTATACATATTACTTCCTGTGGTTCAACATGTGTCCAATTTATGTCAGTCCAAAATATAGACAACAGTTTAAATGCTACCAACATGACAACATAAAATGCTAGGGTTTGCATGGTTTATGCCACCTGCCTGTAAATATAGGTATAAACCGTCTCTGCGAAAACAGATTGATGGCGACAAATGCAGCAGAAACTATCATTTAGCAAGAAACACCACAAAAACATCATTATGATCAAGAAATTGTAATTAGGATTGATTCCATATTCATCTGTAACAGTATAAATCCATGATTATATAAGGTTACTCTTGGTGGCTAAAATGGGCAAATACATAAAAAAGTATCTTTTTTGAAGTGAAAAAAATTGGCAAATATATAGATTTTAACTTTGTACCTCAAGGCCTAAATAAAAAATGGTTGAATTTGTATAACATTGCTAGATAAAACAAGCATTGGTAGGTAGGAAAAGTGTGGATAATCAAGGTACTGAAAGGCTCTTTAGCCTGGGGTGTACTTTAGGCTAAAGAACCTTCTCAGTGTGGTCAATTAACCAGACCATGTAGTTTAGAATATGATAAAGAGCCTTCCCGTGTCATATGTATGTGTGATGGTGTGTTTGTCGAATACATGTTCACCTATCACAAACACCACAATTACATTTTATTAGTTTATTATGTAAGTAAACTAGTCAATTACAGAGTGATAATAATAATTGTGTTGACTGTATATAGTAGGCCCTGCATGTAGACCAGTGCCCATTATTGTGTTATGCAACATCCACCTGAGGGGCAAAGTGCACCCCACCTATCTCAGTGGTTTAATACCCCTAGCCCCTATCCCAGAGGGGCTTGTGGGACTAATTATCAGTTTGGGACACTTCCTGGCTGTTCCATTCATTGTTTTTCCCCACCTTTATTTTCAATAAGAAAATAGTCATATACCTGGTGTGTACAAGGAATGTCAGACTTTTTTATCAGAGGGAAACAACTAGCTTTCTACTGATAATTAAATTGAATTCTGTTTAACTTGCAATAGCGTTTACTTGCATCTGAGCAATTAGCTTTTCACTCAATGTGTGAAAGCTAAATTATGTTTCACTGTCGTCACACAAACTTTATGTAGGACTTCATTTAAACCTTTGGGTAGTGAGCTGTCCACTCAATGTGTGAAAGTTAAATAGAGCTTCAAGTGATTAACTTACATCAGACACAATTACCTTTACCTTTCAAAAGAAATATAAACAACAATTATTTGATGAATGTTGTAGCCTTAGTTAAAGACTGAGATTTATTTTGTTAGATTGTTGTACAATAATCATGATTGTGCTGAACACCAACTCCAGAAACATTTTATTGTCAAAATAAAAAATGAATACTAACTAACGGGTGTATGTGTTAAATCAGTAGCATACTGACCAAGGGGCTACTGGCATTCAATTCTCACATTGGAAGGGAGGCTACCCCGTTCAGTTTAATATAAACATGGACAACTAGTGACAGCCATGGACTTACTTGACTTAAAAGTATAGGCCATAGAGACCTCCCGCAGTCCTCCGGGAAGTTGCCCCTCCATTCTGTTCTATTTATTGCATGCCATTCAACAGCCATGGAAAGGTAGATAAATATGTTAATTGCTGTGTTATTGTTATTTATTTGAGTTATAATTCTATAATTATTAGCTCAAGCACAGCATATCCAGTGTAAAACCATACTGATGTCTGGAGGGGGATTTGTTCATATTTATATTAAAGTCATATAGCTTAGGTACTTTAACTAAACAAAATGTTAAATAGCTGTTTAGATGCCTCCTATATCATGCTATGATAGCTGGCATTGGTTCATGCAAGCAATAACATTTGAGTCATGTTTGTTGTTATGTATACATGACCTGTACTGATGCCGGGCATTAATGCTCAATGTTCAAATAAATGTATACAAAACATAAAAAAATTTCAAAGTATATAACCATGGATATTATAATGGCATAACAATGGAATAACGGTTCCAATAATAACATACCATAGGAATTCCAAAGACATACAGAAGTGGGGCAAAGTGCACTGAGGAGGTGTTTTTTGCGGCATGTGTAGAGAACTGCCACTAAAATAAAATATAAAATTGTTTACGCAAAGCAACAACACCAAGACTGGATAGATTTGAAAATGGCCAGACTTTCTGTCTGACATTTATTATCTACCATGTTTGGTAGAAACTAAACATATTTATATACAAACAAATGTGGGCCACTCGGTGTCTTTCGACATTGTCCCATGTACTTAAAACATCACGCTCTAAAACTGGCCCACATTGCGGGTATGAACAAAAACAAACCGAACTCAATGCAGTACATAACAATACTATCGTGGTGTAATAATAAAATT